>BQKN01015834.1:0-14949 GCA_022839385.1 Asparagus kiusianus | reverse complement strand
CGCTACTTATCATGTGACTCCTAGGCGAGATTGGTTCTCATCATTTGAGAGACTCGATGGGGGTGTTGTGGTCATGAAAAATGATCAATCCTGTGGCGTTCGTGGGATAGGTACTGTGAGGATTCGGATGCACGATGGAGTAGTCCGTGAGTTAAAGGAGATGAGATTCGTTCCTCAACTTAAGAAGAATCTTATCTCAGTTGGGACTTTGGAGGCAAAGGGATTCAGGGTGACCTTTGAGGATGCTGTAGCGAAGGTTACTAAGGGATCTTTGGTGGTGATGAAAGGAGTCCGCAGTCATAACCTATACTATCTGAAGGGGAGCACCGAGATTGGCCAGGTTGCTTCGGCGATTTTAGAGGCGGACATGAGCAGACTTTGGCACTATAGGCTAGGGCATACAGGTAAAAAGTCACTGCAGGCATTGTGTAAGCAGGGGCTTTTGAAGGGAGCCAAGAGTGGTAAAGTGAAATTCTGTGAGCACTGTGTACTTGTCAAGAAGATAAAGGTGAAGTTTGGGACGACCATTCATAGGACGAGGGGCATCTTGGACTACGTGCACACAGATGTTTGGGGTCCCACCAAGACGGCATCACTTGGTGGTCGATATTGGTTCGTCATGTTCGTTGATGACTATTCTAGGCGATGTTGGATGTACACCATGAAGCATAAGAGTGAAGTCCTAGATTTGTTTGTGGAGTGGAAGAAGAGGTTGGAACTGCAGACTGGGAGAAAGATCAAGACGTTGCGATCCGATAACGGCGACGAGTATACTTCAGACCCCTTTCAGCAGCTATGTCGAGACGAGGGCATAGAGAGGCACTTCACAGTTAGTCAAACACCGCAACAGAATGGGGTGGCAGAGAGGTTAAATCGGTCTTTGCTGGAAAAGATTCGATGTTTATTGGCGCATAGTGGTTTGGAGAAGATCTTTTGGGCTGAGGCACTTTCTTATGCAAGCCACCTCATTAATAGGTTGCCTTCATCTACGATTGAGGGGAAGACCCCTATGGAGATGTGGTCGGGAGAGACAGCACATGACTATGACTAGCTCAAGGTATTTGGTTGCCCTGCATATTATCATGTTAGAACTGATAAGTTGGAACCTCGAGCTAGGAAGACCATATTTGTAGGATTCAAGCGTGGTATCAAGGGATACAAGCTTTGGGATCCAGTTGATAAGAAGATTGTGCTGAGTAGGGACGTCACGTTCGATGAGGCTTCTATCTTGAAGCTTCCCAGCTCTTATCAGGTGGAGAGCAACCCGACAGAGGAGATTTCGCAGGTGGTGGAGATTGATGCAGCTCCACAGAGTCCAGATAGTGCAGTATCCATTAGAGTGCCGACTGAGGCGACGCCAGGCGAGCACGACGGTGATGTGGAGGATACGGGTACTCGTGAGCAGGATCAGGGACCGACTGTAGGCATCGAAAATTGCCTATAGGTCTCCACGAACAGCTCAGTGTTAAGGGACGATAATGAACGTCACTATCTGGTTCACAGGAGTTCGATTGACGTCGGTGAACGCTTGAAGTGAATCGACGAACTACGTGAGCTGACAGAATTTCGGAATAACGAAGGCACGGGCTAATCGAGAGCCCCGCGATGTTTACAAAAAGAACAACGCACTTCGTGTCTCATTCCTTCTACAGAAATCTAACCATTGGAGCTGATAGAACTCTTCGTCAGAATTCCAACGCAATTCGAATTACTAAAATCCGAGTTCGGACGAAGAATTTACAGCGGAAGCGGACGAATGCACCTCAGCGGAGTGTCTCGGGATTTCCGAGACACCCCAGGGGTGTCCTAGATTTTTGGGGACACCCCAAGGGTGTCCTAGATTTTTAGGGACACCCTAGGGGTGTCCTAGATTTTTGGGGACACCCCAGGGGTGTCCTAGATTTTTGGGGACACCCTAGGGGTGTCCTAAATTTTTGGGGACGCCCCAGAGGTGTCCTAGATTTTTGGGGACGCCCCAGGGGTGTCGCCTATAAATAGAAGTCTTAGGCCTCACTTTTTGAGGATCTGGATTTTTGGAGAATTGGCGAAGCCCTGCTGGAGTGAAGAGTGATTGAGCACTTCAACACAAGAGAGTTCTTCATCAGATCTTCATCACCCGCATCCATTCCTTAGCATTACCCCTCGTCGGTAATCATAAGAAGAGCAAATATCTCGCTTTATCCGAGATAGGCGCTTCAAGTTTCTAGATCTCCTCGCGGATCGACGAAGCTCTGCCTGATTTTTCTGGATCAGATCTGATTGCCAGGTAGTCCACGAATATCGACGTCCCCGTCACAGGCTAAAGACCCACGCAAGCAAGAGACGATAAACGGATCTTGTGTTTATTTTCAAGAAAGTTGTAATTTTTATTTTTGTTATTTGAATTCATTTGTAACGTTTGAAGTTTTAATAAAATCAATGAGGAAGGCAACTTTTGACGAAAACAAGCTGGCGACCACAGTGGGAGCCAACAGCCTCGCTACCGAGGCTGTCATGACGCAACCGGCGTTCAAGATCCGGGTGAATGAAGAGATCGAATATGAGTTCGATCAGCAGAAGTTTGAAGAGTACCTCTCTTCCTCCTCCTCCAGATCTGCCTCTCCAAACAGACGCAGGAAGACCTCCTCTTCCAAAGACGTTCGCGGGACCTTCGGCTCTAAGATCCAAGATCCCGTCGCCGCTGCTGCACCCGTGCCCCGTGACATCCCGGCGGCATCCAAAGAGGTCGAGGTTGCAGATCCAGATCTCCCTTCCGCCACAAAGGTGATTGCTGAAGTTGCTCCAACTTTGTCGAAGAGGGCGCGCCAAAGACGGCGACAACGCCTTGCACGACAATTAGCGAAAGCCACAGAATCGATGGACGGGATCCACTACAATGAGGATCTAAAATCCAGACAGCGCCAAGAGCAACAACGGCGAACAACTAACTCCTCCTCTAAAGCAGAGACAAATGAATGGGTCCGCGTTAAGAAGACTCGATCCACTCTCGAAGAGCGAATCAAGAAACGCCGCGCGTTGCTCGCGCATGCCCGAGTCCTTCTGCATAAAGCGGAAGAGATGCAGAAAGAAGAGGCGATCAAAAAGCCGTCCACACATAAACGGGTTTGGGTGCCAAAGTCAAAATCGGCACCTAAGACAAAAGTGGGTGGAGTTATCACCCAAACTTCTTCAAATCCAGATCCTGTTCCCGCACCTCCTACGAAGTTAGGCAAGAACGTGGATCCTTCAAGATCCAGGGTTCCTTTGAAAGATCGCCTCGGTCCTTTACCGGAGAACCGAGGTAAAACACCTGTCAAAGAGCGATTGGGACCATTAAAAGGTCCCCAAATGACAAATCAGACTGGGGGTCGTATCAATCCCCCCAAGAAAGATAATAGAGGGAAAGCCCCTGTTACCGACCGCATTGGATTGCGGGTCGAAGTGCAAGAGCCCGTTAAGTTTTCACGCTCGCAGAAGCGTAAACTTGAACGCGCGACTTTTGAAAACGCTAATAAAGCGTCGCATCCCCAGAGGGAAGCACATTCGTCTGATGATGATGGTGTTATACCTGGAAAGTCATGCCAACACTCTATGAGTTGCTCCAGTTATCAAACTGACGAGTTGTACTATAGAGCTGGGGGTATGAATAAGTCTCGAAAGAGATACGCTCAAGACACGGAGTCTCACTGTCCGTGTGCTAACATCATCAAGGCGGTGTTGTCAGAATGCTGCTGTTCTAAAACCCCAAAGAGAGTCTCGGTGTTCGAGAGAATTTCCAAGCCATGGCGTTTTCGTGGGAAGAAGTTCGTTCGACAAGAGGACGAATACCTAGAAGTGTCTGCTAATATGACCGGCAGAGGGAAATCAACGCGACACTTCAACCCAGACCGGCTTGCCGGAGTATCCCAGTGTGTGACTCGATCGCGATCAGGGATCAATACGCGAAAGAATTACCAAAGGATGCAAAAGGGACTTCCTTTGGAAGAGGAGGTGTCAGATGCTGGTTCAGATTCTTGCTCGGCTATAGCGTCCGATGACACGGCTTCTAGTGTGGGACAACCCTACGAGTCATTCATGATCAGCGCCGAGTAAGTAACCAAGATGCTTGAAGATGCCCTGAATAAGAAGAAGGAAACTTTCAAGTTCGAGATGGAAATGGCCATGCAACGGATGAGAGAGATGCATGACCAGCAAATTGCGGCACTGACAATTCACCAAGGAGAACCCAGTCGACGTAATGATCAGAATCAAGATGAGAATGAACGAGAAGAGAATAATGTCAACATAAATATCCATCCTATCAACAACGACAATGGAGGCGGTCCCGTGGATGATAATGCGAAAGAGGACCACATTACCTCTCCCCGAAGCCACTCGAAGACAGATACGAGTGAAGACAAGAAGATGAAGGACTTGGAGAGCAAAATCAACGCGTTGATGAATGCTCAAGAAGTGAAGAGGTCCGGCATACCATGTCCATACCCAAGGGAGTGGGAATCAATTCCGTATCCGGTAAAGTTTAATTTAATCAACTTTACGCCATTCGATAGAAAGGGTTCCCCTACCCAACACTTAATATATTTTAAGTCTTATTTAGGAATCATTTCTGGGAATGAACCTCTTATGGTGTGGTCATTCGTCGGCACTCTTCACGGAGCAGCCTTCGACTGGTATCACCGCCTCAAACCCAGGAGTATCAACAGTTGGGATGACATGAAAGATATGTTTTTGATGAATTTCTTCGATGACGACACCGAGATTTCGATCGGCACGCTATTCGACGAGAAGCAGAAAAATGGTGAGACGGTCGAAAACTTCGTGAAGAGATTCCAAAATAAAGCGATGAATTGCAGGGATCCAGTCAGCGAAGATTTTATTCTCCAGACTTGTCATAATAATCTGTCATTGGACATCCTCAAAGCCATGGGAATGGCACCGTCAAAGACCTGGAAGGACTTGAAAGTGCGAGGAGAGCGAGCCGAGCGATCCCTTAAAAGGAAGAAAGCGGAAAGGGGCCAAATAGCAAATAATGCCCCACAACAGAACTTTGTCCCTAAGGGTAAGGGAAAAGCACATGCGAATGCTGTGGACGCAAACCAAACATTCGTGGTGCAAGCACAGCCGCAACAGCAGCAACAAAAGGCGCCTCAACAATCAAGGTGGCAACAACAGCCCCAGAAGCAAAAAGCCGCGGAGCCGAAGTTCCCGAAGGTCTATTCATTCAAAGAGGATGAAGTTTCCGGTATTTTTAAATACCTTATCGAGAACAACAAGATCAAGTTGCCTCCGGTCTAGGATCAAGAAGACGCTAAAAGAATTAATGATCCAAAGTACTGCGCATTTCACAGAGCGGTGCACCATCCTACCAAGGCATGCTACGCCCTTAAAGATAAGATTCAAGCTCTGATCGATGTCGGGGTCATCACTATGAAGCAACCCAAGGAGAAGAAAGTAGGTGCGAATGCAGTATCCATTAGCTTTGGGTCTGTCCCCTTGAACTGGTTCCAACATGAGTCAGTAATAAATGCAGCAGTGAAGACGGTGAATGATGATCCTCACCGGCAACGTCAAAAGGGACTTGTGCCGCACACAGCCCCGAACGGCGAGATTCTTTGGGTTCATCCAGACTTGATTGGAGATGAACAATGGACTGGGACCTCTTCTAAGAAAAGGTCGAAAGGAAAAGGTAAATCTTGTTATGGAGCTTCTGCTATTCCAGGAGAAGATGACGACAGAATTCCAACCTTCCCGCTTTCCGAAGATGAACAGGAGGCCTTTGCAACCCGAAGTGGGAATGAGTATCACTACAAGTACCCGAATGCTTCCGAGCAATTGGGCACCAAAACCGCTCCTTCCAAGACATTGGCAGAACTGGGAATTGCAGCAACTCCCCCAGCACCTGTAGCTACGGAGAAAGTCCAGCAGAAGGAGAAAGGGAAAGAGCCTTTACGCCAAGACGCCCAAAACCCGAGGCAGTCTCGATTCAATCATCCGATTGGGAGAGACAAACCGAGAAATGCAAGCTCTCCGTCCCATTTTGACATCATGGCACAGTTGGCCAATATCCCGGCTAGGAAAACCCTATACGAGCTGTTGCGTCTTTCAAAGGATACAAGGAAAGCATTACAAGAGGCCTTAAGCGACTCTGAAGCTTTCTTGACTCGAATCAAGCCATCTTCTGAAGAACCGGAGTCGTCAGTTCAACACTGCAATCTCGCGGCGCATCATTTTCCCTGCATCTCTTTCACCAAAGAAGACATGCAGACGAAGAACTCAAAGCATGATAGGCCTTTGTATTTCACCGGGCACATTGGCTCCAGCATGGTCAACCGAATCCAAGTCGATCCGGGTTCCGCTGTTAGTATCATGCCATTTCGATTGATGCATCATCTCGGGATTCCAACTAGCAAACTAGCCTCCACTGGCACTACAATTTATGGATTCAACACCAGCGGGTCCAGACCCTTGGGGAAGATTCGAATCAAATGCCAGATCGGGGATTTGAAGTCAGAAGTTACTTGTTATGTGATTGACGCGGAAACATCCTATAACTTACTATTGGGTCGACCTTGGATCCACGGTAACCTTATAGTCCCGTCAACTCTGCATCAATGCCTCAAGTATGTGGACACGAATAATGAAGTTAAGACGGTGGTCACGGATAAGCAACCGTTTAAGGGATTGGAGAACTATTTTACCGATTCCCTTTTATACGGCGCCGAATCCGATACTGAACCATCGGCCCAAGGAACGGACAGCGGGGATGAAGCTGATACCGAAGCTGGGTTTGATTATGATGGTGATTTTGTATTAAATGACATTGTACCCATTGTAATCAATCTTGACGATGAAGAATCATCGGAAAGTAGTTGTAACTGGCAACTTACCGAAGAACTATCAATAAACGATGATTTAGAGTATTTGATGTGTCTTGATAATGTCATTAAAGAGCTTTATGATTGTAGGCGTATAAAATTGCCTATAGGTCCCTTAGCTTAGCTCAGCACGATGATTCGACAAAACAACGGACATTCGAGCGACGAGGCGACGAGGCACGCAAGCAACGGAATACGTTCGCGTGCGGGACCAAACCAACGGTTCGGAAAGTTAACGAGTCGTCCAACAACAAAACGGACTTGAACTCAAACACCGAAGCGGAGCTACTGCCAAATGAAGATTCGGGGAATCGAATCAAGACCTGAACAAATCAACGAAAGGTCGAGGCGATAAGGCACACGAACAATGGAACACGTACGCACGTGGAATCGAACCAACATTTCGAGGAATCACCGAGTCATCTAAACAAAGAGCGAACTCGGTGATATAACGATCGAATCAAGACCAATCCCGGACTCAAACTCAGAAACGGATTAACTGCCATATTTGGAATCAAGTCAGTGAGTCGATTCCAGAAACCGAATCAAATCCGAACGATGGAGAACCGGAAACACCGGAAAACGACGAAACCAGGGCACCTGGGGGAACTCGGCCCGAACCGAACCACCCTAAGGTGGCTCGGCCCAAGCCGAGCCACCCTAGGGTGGCTAGGTGGTTTTTGTGCCAAAGGCACAGTCTTGAGTGCCTATAAATAGGCCTGACACTCGTTCATTTGGGGGGACTTTTTTCTGAAACTTCTGAAGAGCCGAAACTCTGCCGGATTGCGACCTCAACTCGGATCGTGAAGGCTTGAAGACTCGGATAACCAGATCTACGTGATACTACTCCGGATCTAAGCTTGGTTCTTAGATCCCGAGATTAGAGCGAGCGTTTCCTTGGTGAAACGATCCCTCTCGGCTACTATCTCCTTGGTGGGATAGTACCCGTTATACCACGTAGATCAGTTCAGATCGAGATTACGCGGTGGTCCACGGTACTCAACCCCGGCACAGGCGAAGAACCCCACAAAGCGAGCGACCGCAAAACAGGAGCTCGTGATTTGTTCAGAGGAAAGTTGTAACCTTTTTTTTGTTTCTTTCTTTATTTCGATCTCCATTGTAACCGGCTCTTATAAAAAGACCGGATATTTGTAAAACGCATAAAGTTGTTTTCAAATTTTGTAATGGAATCCTCAATGAAGAAGAACACGATTTTCCACGCGAACAAACTGGCGACCACAGTGGGAGCCACCAGCTTCGCTGCCGAAGCTGGAGTGTCGCAGCCGCGGATCTCGATCCCGGTCGTGGAGGAGGTCGAGTACGAATTCGACCAGCAGAAATACGAGGAGTACGTGTCCTCGTCCGGATCTGCCTCCTCCCCCAAGTCCAAGAAGTTCCAGAAGTTCTCCTCCAGGAGAAAAGTCCGTTGGTGTGATGAAGCTGAAGCCACCAACGACGACCTCACCCCAATCGACGCCGAAGCTGCGTTGAGTGAGGTCCTACCGACCTCAAAGAAGGTCAAATCTGCCATTGAAGGCGTGGTGACTCTCTCCAAGAGAGCCCGCCAGAGGCAACGTCAACGCCTCGCGAAGCAATTCGCCAAGGCCATGGAGTCTGTTGACGGGGTCCGCTATCATGCGGATCTGAAGAATAAACGAGGCAAACAGCCTCAACAGCAAATGCAGGGTGGTTCCTCTAAACCGTCGACAATGGAGTGGGTCCGTGTCAAACGGAATCGTTCAACACTGGAGGAGCGCATCCGCAAGCGCCGCGCGTTGTCCGCGCAAGCACGGGCCAAAGCTGAGGAAGCCCGTCGCAAGCTGCAGAAGGAGGTGGTCAAAAAGCCGCCACCTACTCGCAAGATTTGGAGGCCAAAGTCTGAAGCGGTTCAGGCTAAGGAGCAAAACCCGCAGCCTCCAAAAGTTCGGACGCCAGCAAGTCAATCCAAACAGCCGGTGATTGCCGCAACTACCCTGGGAGATCCCGCAGGACCATCCCAGAAGAAAAGATCAGTTTTGGAGCGCCTCGGTCCACTTCCGAAGGAACGAGGTAAAGCTCCAGTTCAGGAACGCTTGGGGCCAGTGAAGAAGTCCCAACCAATACAGCATGCTGGGGGTCGCCACAACCCTCAACACTTGGAGCAAACCGCGGCACCCAAGCGCACAACCTTGCGCATTCAAGTGCAAGATTCCGCTGAAGATTCACGTCCACGAAGACGCGTTTCGAGGCGTATAACTCTCGAGAGCCCGAAAAAGACAATTATTCCTCAGAAGGAAACGTTGTCATCTGATGACGATAACGTTATACCTGAGAGGTCGTGCCAACACACGATAGCTTGCTCTGACCTCCAAACAGATGAGCTGTACTATCGTGCCGGGGGTACGAACAGATCCAGAAAGAGAAGCCCTCGAAGGTTCGGGACTCAGTGTCCTTGTTCAAATCTCATTCGGGCAGTACTGTCTGAATGCAATTGTGTTAAGGCAGTCCCCGAAAGAGTATCGGTGTTCGAAAGACTTAGCACCGGAGCGCCAAGGCCAAGGCATAGGCGTTTCCAACGAAGGAAAACAAGGGTCGAGGACGGTGAACATTCAAGGGTCACCGCCAACATGACCAGCACAGGAACAGCGACTCAGGATAACCCCGAGATGATTCCAGAAGCATCCCGACCCAGGACCCGTTTACAATCTGGGGCTATCATTCGCGCGACGTATGGTAGAATCCGAACAAGAGTACCTTCGGGAGATGAAGAATCAGATGCCGGCTCAGCAGTTGCATCTGACAACACCGTGTCCAGTGAAGGACAGCCCCGCGAGTCGTTCATGATAAGCGCGGAGCAAGTGGCCAAGATGCTTGAAGATGCCATGGCCAAACAACAGGAGACCTTTCGGTTCGAACTGCAAATGGCTATGCAGAACATGAGAGAAATGCATGACCAACAGCTTCAAGCATTGAGGAACCAACAAGGGGAACCAAGTCAGCCCAACCAGAACAACCTGGAGGATGAGGGCACAAATGAAGCTCGCAACGCTAATAACCCTCCCATCAATCCAGGGGGTGGTAATGATAATACCAGTGAAGACACAGGTGAAAGCCTAAAAATTAAGAATCTCGAGAACAAAATCAACACATTGATTTCTGCTCAAGAGACTAAAAAGACGAGCATTCCCTGTCCCTACCCAAGAGAGTGGGAATCGATCCCATATCCGGCGAAGTTTAATCTAATTAACTTCACGCCGTTTAATGGGATGGGTTCACCAACTCAGCATTTGATTTATTTCAAATCGCACTTGGGAGTCATCTCTGGCAATGAGCCTCTGATGGTGCGGTCATTCGTTGGCACTCTTCGCGGAGCTGCCTTCGATTGGTATCGTCGCCTCAAGCCAGGAAGCATAAACAGCTGGGATGACATGGAGACGAAATTCCTCGCGAATTTCTTCGACGACGACACTGAAATCTCAATCGGGTCGTTGCTTGATGAAAAGCAGAAAGACGGAGAATTAGTCGAGGTTTTCGTCAAAAGGTTCCGGAATAAGGCGATGAATTGTCGGGACCCTATCAGCGAGGAGTTCATCCTCCAAACCTGCCACAACAACCTCTCGCTGGATGTTTTGGAAGCAATGGGCACAGCTCCATCCAAGACATGGAAGGACTTGAAGGTCCGAGGCGAGCAAGCTGAGCGATTCCTCAGGAGGAAGAAGGCGGAAAGAGGTCAACCGGCTACAAATCCTCCAAAGCAGAACTTCAATCAGAAGGGAAAAGGTAAAGCTCAGGTTAACGCTGTTGATGCTAACCAAACCTTTCAATTACAACCTCAGCAACAGCAGCAGCAGCAGCAGCGAGCTCCACAGCAATCGCAGCCCCATTGGCAGCAACGGCCTCAGAAGCAAAAGTCTTCGGAGCCGAGGTTTCCCAAAGTCTACTCCTTCAAAGATGACGAAGTTCCCGACATCTTCAAATATCTGTTGGAGAACAACAAAATCCAGCTGCCTGCAATTGTGGATCATGAAGGAGCCACCAAGGTGACAGACCCGAGGTACTGCACGTATCACAGAGCGGTTCACCACCCTACGAAGTCCTGCTACCACCTCAAGGACAAGATCCAGGCCTTGATCGATGTAGGAGTCATAACTCCGAAACCGGCCAAAAATGTGGGAGCGAACGCGGTGTCCATCAGTTTTGGATCGGTGCCTACAGATTGGTTCGAGCCTAAGCGCGTCACCAAAGTCGGGATGAAGACGGTGAATGACGATCCGCACGGACAGCGCCAAAAGGGACTCGTGCCACACACGGCCCCGAACGGCGAAATCCTCTGGGTTCACCCCGACCTGATTGGAGATGAACAATGGACCGGATCATCATCCAAGAAGAAATCCAAAGGGAAGGGCAAATCGTGTTGTGGAGTTTCTGCTATCCCGGGTGAAGATGATGAAAGGATCACCGCTTTTCCACTCTCTGACGAGGAACAAGAAGTCTTCGCCACCAGATGCGGGAACCAATACCACTTCAACTATCCGTCACATCATGAACAAGCAGCTAAGCTAGGGGTGACAAAACAGGGACCAGCCAAGACTCTCACAGAGATAGGGGTGATTCCAATTCCCAAACCGGCTGAAGAGGTTCGACGATAGCCGGCAGATAAGCAGAAAGACAAAGGATCCCAAGAGGTTCAGAACCCGAAGCAGTCTCGCTTCAGTCGTCCGATCGGAGGAGATAAACCGGGAAGTTCAAAAAATCCACGTGTCTTCGACATCATGGCTCAGCTAGCCAACATTCCAGCAAGGATAACACTTTACGAATTGTTGCGGTTATCCAAGGAGACTAGAGAAGCCTTACAAGAGGCCTTGGCCGATTCAGAGGCATTCCTCACCAGGATCAAACCAGCACCTGAGGAGTTAGAATTGTTAGCCCAACAGTGTAACGTGGCGGCAAAGAATCTTCCTTGCATCACCTTCACCAAAGAGGACATGCAGACGAATAATTCAAACCATGATCGGCCCCTGTACTTCGTCGGGTACATTGGCTCCAGCGAAGTCAACCGAATCCAAGTAGATCCGGGTTCCGCTGTGAGTATTATGCCACTTCGACTGATGCACAGCCTTGGCATTCCAGTCAGCAAGTTGGCGTCTACAGGCACAGTCATATACGGATTCAACACCAGCGGGTCAAGACCTTTGGGTAAAATCCGGATAAAGTGCTAAATGGGCGATTTAAAGACGGAGGTCACGTGCTACGTGATTGATGCTGAGACATCCTATAACTTACTATTGGGTCGGCCTTGGATCCATAGTAATGTTATAGTTCCCTCCACTCTACATCAGTGTTTAAAATATGTCGACACTGATGGAAGAGTTAGGACGGTGGTCGCGGATAAGCAACCATTCAAAGGGTACGAGAACTACTTCACAGATTCTCTCCTTTATGGTAATGAATCCGACACGGAACCATCGATCCAAGGCACGGACAGCGGAGAAGAAGCTGATTCCGAAGCCGGATTCGATTACAATGGTGGTTTTGTTTTTAATGACATTGTACCCTTTGTAATCAATCTCGACGACGAACAGTCGTCAGATGGCGGTTGTAACTGGCAACTTGCCGAACCTGAAATAAATAATGGTTTAGAGTACTCCTTGTCTTTTGATGATGTGATAAAGGGATTGTACGATAATCCCGAATTGTGTATGCCGCTCCGATCGTCGTATGTAACGAAGAAGCGTCTCCAACACTCTTTCGGAACAACTCAGATTATTCCCGCCAAAATAGGGGGACAAAAAGAAGTGATCTTCGGTAAAGGAGAAAGTCGTCCGGTGCCAGATCATTTCCTAAGAGAGGATGAAGATGGTGACAAATCTGGTTTACATCTATCTAAGTACAGTCCAGAAGCGCGCAAGCTCATGGAAAGACAAGGATATGATTTCACACTCGGAGAAGGTCTATACTTCGATCGAGGTTCCCGTGTCCCAGTCAAAGCGGCATATGTACCAAAGGGTAAACCGGAGGGCTATTATCGTCACAAGAGGGGCTTAGGCTACATTTCGTCAGATGACGAATGTGGCTGGCAGATCATCGATCAAATTGCTAACAAGGCTAAGGATGGGTATTTGCCAGATTCTCCAGCTGAAGATTCCGACACAAGTTTGGGAGAAACGTTCAAGGCCTTAATGTCGAACATGACTACGGCTGATCCATCTACAATGGAGGACGACGATCAAATGCAAACGTGGGAGGACCCATGGGTTCATCACCTGAACATGCAATATGGTGATAGGTTCGAACAGAGAGAGCCACCTACCGAAGACGAGGTAGTCCAAATCAATATGGGTGATGAAGCCAATCCAAAGCCCATATTCATCAGTGGTAGTCTCCCATCAGATGAAAAGGAGGAATTAATTGCCTTGATCAGAGAGTATATCAACGTTTTCGCCTGGAACTACGAAGACATGCCAGGACTCGATCCCAATGTGGCAATGCACCGCCTCGACATCAAGCCGGATGCCAAACCTGTCAAGCAACAGCAAAGACGGTTTCGTCCGCAGATCATGGAAGCCATCGAGGCTGAAGTTAAAAAGTTGATCGACTCAGGATTTATTCGGGAAGAACAACATCCAGACTGGTTAGCCAACATCGTTCCAGTCATGAAGAAAAATGGCAAGATCAGGATTTGCATCGACTTCAGGAATCTGAACGAAGCATGTCCAAAAGATGATTTTCCCCTCCCGATCACAGATGTCATTATTGACAATACATGTGGATTCGAAAGAATGTCCTTCATGGACGGCTTTTCGGGGTATAATCAAATCAAAATGCACCCGGATGACGAAAAGCACACGGCATTCAGAACGCCTCTCGGTATCTTCTGCTACACGGTGATGCCGTTTGGTCTAAAGAATGCAGGTGCCACGTATCAACGAGCAATGACTAAGATTTTCCAGAAACACCTCAGGAAAACAGTTGAATGTTACGTTGATGATTTGGTGGTGAAAAGCCGCAGCAAAGAAGATCACATCAAGGACTTGAGGACAATGTTTGATCTCATGCGGAGTCATCAATTGAAGATGAATCCCACAAAATCCTTCCTCGGGATGTCCAGCGGAAAATTCCTTGGATTCGTCGTTACCACCAAGGGTATACATATCGACCCAGACAAGGTAAAGGCGATAAATGAATTGCAACCCCCGAAGAACCTAAGGGAACTCAGAGGATTGCAAGGGCGTTTGGCGTATATCCGGAGATTCATTTCAAATCTTTCCGGGAAGTGCCAACCATTTTCAAAGCTAAACAAGAAAGGCGTATCGTTTATTTGGGACGATGTTTGCCAGAAGGCATTCGAAGATATCAAGGCATATCTGATGAATCCACCTGTTCTTGTTGCACCAAAATCAGGTAAACCGTTCTTGATTTATATCAAGGCGATGAACCATTCGATAAGTGCTTTATTAGCGCAAGACGATGATAATGGTCACGAACAGGCAGTCTATTATCTAAGTCGGACCTTGATAGGCGCCGAGTCTCGATACCCGATGATCGAGAAAGAATGTCTCGCATTGGTGTTTGCGGTTCAGAAGATGCGACATTACTTAATTGGCCAGACGATTTACGTCATCGCTAATGTTAATCCGGTACGGGTATTCATGACTCAACCAGGTTCGATGAATTGGCGGTTGGCAAAGTAGGCCCTTCTTTTGTCCCAATATGATCTACACTTCAAACAGCAGAAGTCGGTCAAAGGACAGGCGATCTGTGATCTTTTGGCGGCAAGCCCGACGACAGATACGGTTGAAGTATACGATGACTTGTCAGATGAAACCCACGAGGTTAATACCACGTCACACCAACAAGTATGGCAGTTATATTTTGATGGTGTCTCGAGAGCAGTCAATAAAGCAGTAACCCCGGGATGCCCTTGTTTCCGACAAAAGTTGATTCCATTGCCATTTCTACTAACCTTCTTTTGATTACAAAGAAATTACAACGAAAATATGGAAAATTACAACTCTTGAAGAAAATAACACAGAAATTGTTTATCAACTCCTGTTTTGTGGGACATTGCCTGTGTCGGGAGTGCTTTGGCTCGTGGACCACCGATTCGAAGATCGTA
>BQKN01015808.1:0-29967 GCA_022839385.1 Asparagus kiusianus | reverse complement strand
TGCAAAGAAATGTTATATACCGTTTTATACTTAATGTTTGTATGGTTGGGGGTAGAAAAATTGGACATCTAAGATTTATGAGACGTTTCAATAAAGGACAAGATTTTTAAAACAACCTTTTGAGAATTTAATGAGCAAAATCGATCTTCTCCCATAAAAATAAGCAAAATCGATCCTTTTTATCTCAGCTAACATGAAGACAGTCGGTTTTGCAGGGGGCGAAGTTGTTAATTACAAGGGATTGCTAGTCACGCGTAATTATAAAGTGTGGCGAATTATTAACCCCACACGGCCTCCACCTACCCACCTACCTCACTTTATTTCCTAAAAAATCTTGTCTCCCTAAAACCCTGACCTCCTTCTTGTTGGATCTGCTCACGACTACCGCCTCCTTCAACGGACTTCGCGACGAAGCTCTCAACTATCGCCGCCTCCGACGGACTTCGCGACAAAGCTGTCAACCACTGCCGAATCCGACGAACTTCTCGACGAAGCTCTCGACCACCGCCCCCTCCGACCAAGCTCGTGACCACAGCCGACGACCACATCCACCAAGCTCCAATCAAGGTTAAAAAAATTTCAATTTTGTTGAATGATATGGTTTGAGTAGGATTAGGGTCTAATTCACTATGCTCTAGTTTAATTTTGATATGAATGATATGGCTTGACTAGGGTTTATGATTTTGGATATAAAATTTGTGGTGTGAATTGTAATTTCTTGTGAGAATTTTGATGAATGATATGGATTGACTAGGGTTTATGATTTTGGATATGAAAATATTTAGTTTTTATTTTGTGAAATATGATGAATAATGTGGTTTGGAAGTTAGGGTTTAACCATTATTTGCTTTCCTAATTAAAATTAGGGTTTTAAATTTTATTTTCAATTAAGATTAATATTTTTAGTTATAATAGATTATTTGCATATGACGGACTGTTGATTTTCAGTTTCGATGGCGAACTCTATACCCATTATTTGCTTCTTCAATAGGAGTCTCGGCGTCAGAGTGAATAATATGCCTATGTATGAGGGAGGTTCTAGGAAAATACTATCTAAGTCATGTAATTTCGATGGAATGATGAAGGAAATACACAGAGTTATTAAAATTAATAAAGAAGAACATGCAACTAAGGTGTTCTTCAACTATCTGATAAATAAGAATTAAACAATTGTCATGGAGATCACCGACGATGACGAGTTGAATGACATGAAACAATTAGTCGAGAAGCAAGTGTCAATTGAGTTGTTCATTAAGAAGTATCTGATTCTCGAATTTGCCCAAGTTTCGCGACCTCAAGGAGAGTTCTCCCGCATGCTTGACTTAGACAATGAATTGAGTGGTTTTATGATATCTCTAAGTCAAGAGTCGTGGTCTCAACTACAACATTTAAGTGGGTATTCTCTTGGTAGGACGTCAAGTGCTATATTTAATGACGCTTCGGGCCATATTACGGGTGACTTACCGGCCAGATCAATTGTAGAAGAAGAAGCAAATGATGACAAAGAAGATATTGAAGAAGATGGCGTGCAAATTGATAGCATGCATGTGGCTACTGGAATCGATGATGACTCCCGTTGGATGGATCAATTTTATGTTAACAATGATTATGTGGAAGCTGAAGATCCGTTGCCCGGCGAGTTTCATAATGAGGATTGGATAAATACTTCTCAAACTGAATTTATTGATATTGGTCCAAACTTTCAACGGTCTAAGGACTTCAATTTTAAAAAAGATGATCTATTCAAGAACAATGAGACATTGATCTTTGCAATCCGAGAATGGTCCATCAAGAATCGGGTCAAATTCAAACCGGTAAAAACTAATGCAACAAATTACCAAGTAAAATGCTACTTTAACGAGAAGATTAAAGTAGAGCATGCAAGTGAGTAGGATGAGAGAAACACGAAATGTCCTTGGTTGCTAAATGCAGCTGTGAGAAAATCATCAAATGGGCAATTTGTAATATCTAGATATTAGGGACTTCATACATGTTGCAATCCGTCAGTGGATGTCGATCATTACTCTGCATCTTCCTCTTATATATGTAAGCTCATTATGCCTAAAGTAAGGGTTGAACTTGATCTAAATGCAGTTCAGATATTTCAAAGGGTATATGACATGCGGGGCATTAAGATATCTAAATATAAGGCATGTGATGCAAGGAGGAAAGTGTTGTCTAAAATATTTGGAGATTAGAAAAAAAAACTTATGAAGTACTTCCACAATATCTTGAAGCTATCTAGCGAAATAATCCGAGTACTGAATATGAAATAATATCCGAAGAGATCATACAAGGGATGGAGAGGTTCACTGGAGTATTTTGGGCATTTGGTCCTGCTATTAAGGGTTTCACTTTTTGTCATCCGGGGATGGAGGGCACATGATCGGTTCGATATTATTTCCAGATTCGAGTAAAGATAAAGTGCATGCAAGGTATGTGTATTTGTATTTTGAATCTGTATTTCATTGAATTAGCTTCTTTTAATAAATTGAAATATTGTGAATATGCTAGGTGGTTACCACTCCTCGAGGACTTGGATGCATGCGGTGCGTTATTGTGGGGTAGTGTCGTTTTGGCGTACCTATATAGAGAGATGTCCAATGTGGTATTCATGCACAACTGTGACTT
This sequence comes from Asparagus kiusianus, assembly GCA_022839385.1. Lineage (NCBI taxonomy): Eukaryota > Viridiplantae > Streptophyta > Magnoliopsida > Asparagales > Asparagaceae > Asparagus > Asparagus kiusianus. The sequence goes on along the minus strand of BQKN01015808.1, from coordinate 27,336 downwards.
CAAATGGTGACTAACCTTACTGCAAGTATGGGCATGGGAGAGACTTCATTTGAAGCCGAGACTATGCGTGCATATACAATTAGATGGAAAAATTCCACTGGGATGTAGGTATCCATTTTTTAATGTAGCAAATATAATTGTAGTTATTGTTGTTCATACAAAATTTTAAAAACAACACAGATGAAATGTCCAAAAATGTTACGACGAGACCCCGACTAGACAATTAGACTTTTACCGAAATGAGCTTGACCGTATGAAGGTTCTTCTTCAGGTATCGTTTCTATAAAAATGACTTTTTTCTTTTATATGTATTTTAGTTTTAATGATATGCAAAAAATATGTGGAATATTCTGTAGATGGAATGGGAGCCCTACACTCAATTTCTCAATCGCCTACCATTGGTATGCACAGAATACCCAGCTACATGGAGAGCCTGAGTTCCTCTTATATGTTTTGAGATAGTAGAGATGCATATACCGGACCGCGTGCTTCGACAATTTAGTCTTGCACAACATGTTCCTCTTTGTTGAAAAAATAGAGAGGAATGCAAAGAAAGGAGGCCATCAAAAGGACTAGGCAGCTGAGCATCGAGATTATATACACAGATGGAATGATAGACATTTTGTATTGTTGAGCAAATTGATCCAACTCCCCGGGAATCGGATTACTACACTTGGTATTGGGGGATAACCCGAAGATGGATAATCCATACGATCACAGCACCGGTTGAGTTGCAAAAAGGATACGTGCCCCGGGGTATAGATGAGAGAGGATTAGTAAGTATTTTTAGATTTTGATTTTAGATCCATTTGTATTGGTATTCCTCAATATTACTAACATGTGTTTTTTAGAATAATTGCAGGTAGCAGCAATAGATGATGTTCAAACCATTGCAAATCATGACATAGAATTTGCTCGAGCAGGTATATAGAATTAAATTTCAAATTTAGACTTCTGTAATTTGAATTTTAAAGTAATTTTCCTATTTTGGATTTTTTGAATTATCTCTTGCAGGTACATATCCCGAAGCACAGCAATAGGTATCGATATATCAGTCGATAGTGCAAAGGCTTCACCAAGCTTTAAGCTGAACTTATGAAGATCTTCATGATGGACGAGAGGTCATGCAACAGGATAATCTCGATAACGTATACGCATGTCAACCACGACAAAGCCGAGGACGACGCAGAAACGACGATGAAGCCGGACCTTCCCAACATGTAGACGACGAAGCTGGACCGTCACAACCACAAATGCAATCGGATAACGAACTCGTCCAAGCTCGGGATGAAGGAGGACGAAGACAAAGGAGGAGGAGGAGAGTTCTTGGATGTATGTAAACTAATCATTATTGTTATATATATTACAACCCTATTTTGGTATGTTATTTGTGTGGTGTGATGAGAATGAGTAAATTATGTCTTTATATCGATGTGAGATGGTTTTTGGATTTGTAAATGAGTTTGTGGTCTGATTTGTGGTGGGAATTTGTTAGAGTTATTACAATATGTATCGATATGATTTGCTTTTTTGATTTGTACAGGAAATACACAAAAATGGATATGGTTGTAATGTTTTTACAGGAAATTAACATGGACATTGCACAAAAAACGTGCACAATGTAGTGCACAGGAAATGCACGGATCTAGTAGTCCCGTGCATTTTGATTTTGTGCCTAGGAAATGGACGGAACTAGTAGTTCCGTTCATTTCCTGGAGTCTCTTCTTAAAACTCGAAACTGCTAGTCCTGAGTTTTAAGCAGAGGCTTGGTCCCTTTCCCATGAAATGAACGGGACTATTAGTCCCGTCCATTTGGTTGGCGTGGCTAATCATGGATTAGCATGCCCCAATTACACGGGACTAGTAGTCATGTTGTTTTCAGCGAAAGTCGTTTCCATTGCAGATTCCATTAAACTTCGATCGTTTACAGAATGTTACAATGAAAATTAAATAAAATTACAACTTTCGAGAAAATAACACAGAAGTCGTTTATCAACTACTGTTTTTGTGGGACTTTGCCTGTGTCGGGAGTGCTTTGGCTCGTGGACCACCGATTCGCAGATCGTGAGGTTGTTTAGAGATCCTTTCTTCGTTTATCGAAGTAGGGATTTGAAGCGAATATCTTATCGATGTAAGATGTTCACTCTTCCAAAGATCAAGTCTAAGCTTAGATCTCTAGGAATTACCAAACACTGTTTATGAAGGGTGAAAATTCTCTCTTTCTTCCTCAAAATCTTCAAAAGCTTAAGCCTTTTCTGCTCCAATCTGCTCTCCCCCCCTTTATTTCGTATCTAGGGAGGTATTTATAGGGGTAGGAGTGCACCACACTGGAAATGGGGGCGAAACAACTGACCAGACAACTGTTCTTTGGCCGCGACAGCCAACACTGTCGCGGCTGTTGGCGCGGCAGCGTGGACTGCCGCGGCCAAAGGGGCAGTTATAACCATGTTCCATCGTGTTTAAAATTGTTCCCCCACGACCTTTAACCACTTTCTTTCGTGGTTCAACTGCTTTTCCACATCAGCACAAGTTCTATTTCAGATATTCTGCCACGTGGACTTTAAGAAATCATCGTATAACTGCTTGGTAACTGCTTGTGGCGCTCCTGTAACATGCGCGCCACCATAGACCGCCACGCCTTAGGTGTGCCACCTTGGGCTGCCGCGCCTAAGGCGCGCCACCTTAGGCTGCCACGCCTAAGGCGCGCCACCTTGGCTACCGCGGCTAAGGCATGTCACCCTGGGTTGTTTGTTGGTGTATTGATCGTTGTATACACACTGTTCTTCTCTCATTCTTGAGTTGTATTTGGATATCTATGAGCATTTTTTAACGCCTACAGATACCCCCTCCAAAGTATCTCAGACTCATTGTTTTTAGAGAGGAGTCTGGGACACTTTGGATATGATAAGCTTTCCTTACAATTTCTTCAGTGCTTTGTTGAGGAAGTTGCATAGAATGGTTTGCACATGGCTTCAATTCTTGACTTCTCCATCTTTTAGTCTATTTAGTACTTTGTAGAATAGCTAAGATTTCTTCGGTGCTGCGTTTATCGCGTGGTCGTTGTCGAAGTCTTGAATCAGAACTGCTGTGGAAGATTGGAGAAATAGTTTATACTCATATGCTCTATTGGAGTGTTTAGGAAATAGTTTAACCTCATATACCCGTTGGGAGGTTCAAGGAGATGCAGTTTATACTCATATACTCATCAGAGTGTTCGGGTATGTATTCCAAATACGGTGGGAGATGTATGTGTTCAAATACCCAAGGGATCATTGTGTATGCATGACACTCCTGCGCGACAGTGTGGATTACGTCAACATCAACTGCCGCGATAGCCTATACTGCCGCGCTCGAGCGCGACAGCGTCGAGTGCCGCGCACCGCTTCGGCCAGTCGGGTTATAAGACCGATGTTGGGCTTTTTCGGGTTATTTTTCCCCACCTTTCTGAGTTCGAAACCTCCTCAAACACCCTATAAAAGGATTTTTTGGCTTTTCCCCTCTTCACCTCTTCATATTTGGGTGATTTTTCTTCGAAAGAGATCTAGGGTTTTGAGCATTCTTCTTGGTCCTGAGTTTTTCCTTCGGTTCTTTCACCATCAAGACTTGGTTTTGTTCAACTTCTGGTAAAAACTACTTCTAGGGCTTCGGTTTTCCTTATATTTTTAAGCTTTTGTTGGAGATTTCCCCAAAACCCTAACTTCTTTGCGTTTTAGGTCAGAAACTCCTCCTATTCACTATGTCGCCCAAGAGATCTAGGGTTCCCAAGGGTAAAACTGCAGCCCAAGCGTCAGATGAGATGGAGGCCGCTGCTACATCGTTTGGAGGTAATTTTTTTAACTTTCCTCTATTCAAAACTGTTGTTTTTGCTCGAATAACCTCGCTTGCCCCCTTTGAGGGGCATCCGGGAAGAGTTGACATCCTCCATTGAGAGGATTGACACTACAAAATACATATCTTGTTTAATCAAGATAGGTACCACGGCCAAAATACGAACTTGGTTCAAACTCTTGGTTTTTTGAAACCAAGGGTTGCTGCTCAGTTACCGCGGCAGCACGTACTGCCGCGGCTGAGCGCCGCAACGTGTGCTGCCGCGGTAACGCACGGCATCAGCTGCTCCCGCGATTACTTATAGCAAGGGTCTTGCTCTGTTAGCCTTTTTGTTCAACTGTTCTTTTCAACTCTTTTCTGCAGTCCCCTTTCCCTCTGTGGCCTTTTCTAATAGAGAAGACCCAGGCCAGAGCGGTATTCTTCACGCCTCCATCAATGGCGACTTTCTGGTTAGAGAAGCCCGCCAATTTAGCGAGGGTTGTGACGATAGTATCCCCAGATTGATTCGTGAAGGAAGTCGTCGCACTTTGCGTGCTTTGTTGACTGACTCACCTTTAACTCCGATTTGAGATTCTACCGAACCATTAAACAAGCCTGATTATTTGTTCGGGGATTCAATCGAAGACCCAGATAATCTTTGTCGTGGTCCCAAAATCTGGTTGAATCAATATGAAGGTGATTTTCTATTCCTTCCTCCATTCCCTCGACAGTATTCAATTCTGCAATTAAGGAACTTGGCCGTTTCGAGGAGAATGACGTGGAATTTGACAGATGACCATGAACGTATTCATTGCGGGTTTGTGGGTAAAGATGTCAGCGCTCCTGGCTCCAGTGGCAGGCACACTATTCGTGGTCTTCACCCGGGGATACTTGGACCAGACAGTGGGCCTCAGAATGAATTGATGATAAAGGCCAGCATAGTAAAGAATAGGCTTGCTCGGATCGGTAGAGAATTTCTCATCCCGAAATTCAGATGTCATGGATGGGTTTATTCTCTTCCGGACAAATGGTGGGCTAGGATGACCAACTATGTACTCCTTCGTTGGGACCAGGAGTTAAGGAACTTGGGTTTATATGCTCCAATCCGAGCCAGTATGCATGGTCTCCTAGTAAGTGTAGATCACTTCCTCGCTTTGTTCGAGTCTTATAATTCGGAGACCAATACATTTTTTACCAAGTATAGGGAATTAGGGCTTCCGCTCCACGAGATGATGAAAGTATCGGGGTTGCCATTGGGGAATACTCCTTATCAGGAATTTTTTCCAAACAACCGTCAGCTCATGAAGATGAAGAAGGCTGGCTCTGCTGCTTATGACATTCTTTGGGAATTAACTTGTCATTACCAGACAGCGATAGCCAGGATAGAGGTGAAGAGTAAGAAGGCAGCTCAAGTCAGTCTGAAGCGGTTCGCCGATTATTTATTCCAGAATCTCGAAAGTCCAACCGGTGAGGCTGTCCGCGAATCGCCTGTTCTGACTCCTTCTGATGTTAATCAGCTAATTACCAAGATTAACGCCCAATCTTATAGAACCGAGTCATCTGAAGGTGGTTTTCTCAGGGGCACAAAATTCAGTACTTTCTTGTGGCAAACCACAAATAGAATGAGGCCTGAGACTCTTCTTTCCGGCTATCTGGCTATATGGCTAAAGAAATGTGTAGTGCCGCATCAGTCTTCTGAGGCGCTTCCTCTTGAAGTTCTCTTTCCCTCCGTACAATTAGTCGTTGGAGGTAGATTATCTTTACTCTCCGTCATGATTGCTGACCTTCATAGCGGCCTGCGTAACATGGCTAACACCTTTACAAAAGTGGAAGCCGAGCCTTCAACCAAGATTCCTCTGTCAAGAGTTGAGTTACCCTACACATATTTAATGGCGTGGCTGGTCCTCCACCGGACGGATATGATGTCTGCATCTGACGTGTCCGATCCAGAAATTCCTTTGCTATAGCTTTTGGAGGGATGTAAATGGCTGAATCCCTCTCGCCAATGGCCTGACCGCGTGAGGCAGTTCAAGAATGCCAAGTGTTGGGAGTTTTATAAGTGATTCCCTCGATTTTTTGGTGCTTATAATAATACGCTCATTGATGAGGAAATGCCTGGGACCAACAAGACTTCTCTCGACATGGGCAGTTTCCATTGGCTCATGAACATTCGACCAGGTTACAATGTTTTCCGATCGAAGAACCTATGCAGGATCGAGCCCTATTTTCCTTGCCGATTTGCGCGACAATTCGGCTACGATCAATTGTACGTCGGGAATCCCAACAAATGGTTAATAACCTACGGAGGCCTTATCGATGGAGTGTGGGCCTGGTTCTGGAATGTTGCCGGTTGTACCGGAGCTCAATTTAGTTTGCCCGTTGCTGAACCTGATCTTCATTTAACTTTCCTCTACTGTCGGTGGATTCTAGCCGCCAACACGCCCGTTACCAAGAAAAAGCTTCCTGAGTTAGAAGAGTAGGATGTGGTCCGTAGAGTTATCCCTTCAAGGAAGGGAAAGGAACCTGCTACATCTTCCCGCAAAGGAAAGCAAATAGCTGATTCTGAGGAGAGCGACGACTTTGAAACTTCTAGCGAGGAGGATGAGACACAAGGTGAAGCAGAGGCTAACATTCCTCTTTCTCCTGTGGCCCACAGAACTCGTCGGGCTTCTTCACCTCAATCCCCAGGTATTCCTTCAAAAGGTATACAAATGATGGAGAAGAATATTCCCTTGTCGTCTTCCAACAGGATGACTGTTAGATGGCCTGCGCGGGAGGAAGAAGCAGAAGAAGAGGAAGAAGATGTTGCCCCGCTTCTTAGCAGGAAGAGATCTCGGTCTCCTACTCCTTCTGAAGTTCAACCCCGCCCTGCTCAAGGAACTGAGTTGCGTACCAAATTTCGCCATGAAGGCTCAGAAGTTCCCAGGGATATTCGCTCACCAAAGAGAATTAAAAAGACTGCCCACCGACGACGTCAACTTTCTCCTTTACGCGAAGGGGAACTCCCTCGAAACCTCCCCGTTGACGAGAGAGGTAAACTCTCTCTATTGTCTCTTTTTCATCAACTTATCTTTTAAATCTAGAATTTTATTTATTCTTTTTGTTATTGTAGTTGAGCCAGAAGAGGAAGGAGAAATCATACCCGAGCCTTCTTCTCCGGGTTTAATAGATGTTGATGAATCCAGCTTCACTCAACAAGTACATAGAGCAATGAGTGAAGAACCTGTCAGCATGGGCGCCACCATTCCTCCAGTTGTTGCACCGACTTCTCCAACTACTGAGACAGGTACATGTGCTTCCTCGTTTGGAAGATACTTTCGGAAAATAAATGAATCGGAACGTGTTCCTCTTCTACTAACTTGTGCGCTTTATCTTCTTTTAGTCAAACTAAAGGAGGTGAGTGCGGGTAGTAGCGCCGTTGACTCCCCAACCATTGTCGAAGGTAACCTTGGTTTTGTTTGTTTTGATTCCTTCATATTCCTTGCATATGTACTAACAGATCTTTCTGCTTAATAGAAGTCCCTGCCAATGAACCAAGAGGCCCAGAACTTACCCATGATATGGGTATTGGAGATTTTAACGAACATGACTTCAATCTCGATATTTCCAAAGATGAGTATCGGCGCATCTCCGATACATTGTTAGCTCCGGCCTCGACCGCTACTGCAGGACCAGCTATTACAGTCGATTCAGATGAAGTAGGCGCATCAGAAGGTACGTATTTTCGGACTTAAGTCCTCAATTAAGCTTTATTTCTTATTTTTGATGACTAAAATAAGAATTTTAGACGTAGGACCAACGAATGAAGTTGATGCGTCTACCGTCATTGGTGAATGTGATCAACCTGAAGGCCTGGGTTTTCTGCTTTTGACAGGCCCTCTAGCTGAAATTGAACCACCAGTTACTGTGCCCTCGACTTGTGATACCATCGAGACTGAACCTGCTGTGACTTCGGATACGTCACCGGCTATTCATGAAGCTGGAGGGTCGACGACCACTGTAGAAGAACGACTTGCTGCCCCTTCTACTCAACTTGGTATGTTTCATTTTTAATGTGCTTTGTAGTTGAATTCGTACTTGTAGAACGTTCATTCATCTTTTTCTCGTTTATAGAAATTGTTCCTCAAGGATTCAAAGATCCAGATCCGAAGCCATTGGGGGCTTCAAGTGAACAACCGTCTGATATAGTGGATCAACAGACGAATGTTGTTTCTGAGCAAATCCCAGTTGTTATAGAGCCTGATGTAGTCTTGCCAAGCCAAGGTAACTCGGTTATTAAGTTCTCTAATGAACGTAACATGTTTCTGTTCGCTGTTATACGCAGGCTTGTATATCTTATATTCATTTCGTCTGTTCCTTTTGTAGCTCCTTCTTTATCATTGTCCGACCATATTCAAGCTTTATTGGCAAATGAAGATCCAGACAAGGCTGTCTTATATGCTGATGTTCAGGGCTTGGTCACCTTTATAAATATCATGGTTGATCGGATTCTTCTCAAAGGCTCACCTTTCGAGCATTTTAGAAAACCTCTCGATCGCTATGTATCCGGCATTAAAGACTACGGATACTCTGAACTATCCGATTTGATTGAAGCTTACTTGGCCGATCTTAAGCAACACATTGAAGATTTGCAAAATCTTCGTGTTAATGGTGCGTCCTCTTATATTGCTTCTCAAATGGATCTGAAATTGTAGGCATGGCGTGATTCTCAGAAGTCCGCTGAATCTGAACTCCAGAGGCTGAAAATCCGTATCGATCAACTCAGGGAGGGCGTTGCTAAAAAGACACAGATTAAGGCCGATCTGTATCGTGATTTAGAATCGAATCAAGCAGAGATAGCCCGGCTGGAAAACAACTCGCCACGGCTAGGGATGCTCGTGAAGTGTTGGAGTCCGATCTGGCGGAGGTGACTCAGATTGAGGTGAATCTATTCCGGCAGCTGAATCTTCAAGACAAGATTTTTGCTGACAAAGAACAAGAGGTCGTTAGAATTCGAAGTATCGATGAAGAAAATTTCAAAGCTAACTTGATCCCCGAGCTTGAGTTGGCTTATGTGACAGAGCTCTCTCGATTAGAGGATCAAGTCCGTCATTATAAGCTATTGTAATTTGAGAACATATATTTTTCATAGCTCTGTTTGAACTCTTTTGATAAATATAATGAACTCTTTTGCTCGTTGAGATCTTATTATGATTATTCACTCTTGTTTGGGATAAATAACCATAATACTTATAGGATTTTTGGCAAATCCTCAGCCATCAACGGATTTGATATGCCTTTACCGACTACCGTTTGAATCGGGCTAGTATGTGAATTATCTAAGTCCGTTTCACATATAATTGGGCTAAAAGACTTAAACTCTTTTAGACTTTAAACTACAATATTGAATATGTAGGCTACATGTGTTAGATGTAGGCTTATCTCTAATAAGGGATAGAGATAACATCCCCCATGTACGAATGACATGGATTTTAAAGTGTGAGTAGGTTGCATTTTCTATGTATGAAAACGAACCCAAATTTGTGAAGAAGGAATTGGATATTCCAGCTCTCAATCTCTTGTTTGTTGGTAGAGATAAACCTTGAATCGGAGATGAATAATTTCATATTCCGTCTCCTAGTCTCTTGTTTGTTCGTAGAGAGAAACCCGGAATCGGAGAGGAATAATTTCATATTCCATCTCCTAGTCTCTTGTTTGTTGGTAGAGATAAACCCAAAATCGGAGAGGAAGAATTTTATATTCTATCTCCTGGTCTCTTGTTTGTTGGTAGAGATAAACCCGGAATCGGAGAGGAAGAATTTTATATTCTATCTCCTGGTCTCTTGTTTGTTGGTAGAGATAAACCCGGAATCAGAGAGGAATAATTTCATATTCCATCTCCTAGTCTCTTGTTTGTTGGTAGAGATAAACCCAAAATCGGAGAGGGAGAATTTTATATTCTATCTCCTGGTCTCTTGTTTGTTGGTAGAGATAAACCCAGAATCGGAGGGGAATAATTTCATATTCCGTCTCCTAGTCTCTTGTTTATTGGTAGAGATAAACCCGACATCGGAGAGGAAGAATTTTATATTCTATCTCCTGGTGCAAAGAAAACTCGAAGTGGGATCTCCACTTAGAGAATATGAATTGATTTGAATAATCCTAACTGTCATAAGGTTTGATTATTCAGTTTGTGGACCTCTCGTTCATGGAAGGAATCGAGAGGGGATTTTGACTTTGGTCCTAACTATTTAAAGGTTTGACCAGGTGAGGAACAGGAGTAGGGTACAAATAACAATGAGTTTGTTGATTTGCACGAACTACTCGGTGGGAAATTTTGATTTCAAACACAAGAATTCAACACGAAATAACTTATCGACTGATACATACCGATGACCATTGGTCGATCTGGTCGGTGGGGATTTCATGGTGTGGGGTTACGAATCATCGAATTTCCCTTCCATGATCACATTACAGAGTTTTGTGAGGAAAGACTAATTGTCATTGAATCTCATCTCAACAAAAGTAGTAAGAGGATCTTAATCGTTTTCATAATAATTAAGAATAGACTATTCACATGATCAGTTTCCATTTAGGATAATCAACTGATATCGGGTTATCCTGAAATATCATGTACAGGATTCTCTAGGAACTTTCCATTTTACATAGGTTATCCTGAACGTATTACGGGTAATACTTTTTCAGGAACTTCTCATTTATTGGCATCATTAATTTGCTGCCATCCTGGGTAATCAGACGATATGCACCGTTTGAATAGACTGTTTCTATCACAAACGGCCCTTCCCATTTAGGTTCAAATTTTTCTTTCTTCTTATAAGTGAGAATCATAGGTCTTCGGATGGTAAGAACCAGATCTTCTTCTTTAAAATTTCGTCGTCGGACCCTTTTATCAAAAGCCCGAGAAATTCTAGCTTGATAAAACTTGATCTGTTGCTGAGCTTCCAAGCGCTTCTCATCTAACATCTCTAATTCCTCGAGACGTTTCTGATGATGTTCTTCCGTCGTCATTCCCGTTGCGAGAGCGACACGGAGGGAAGGAATCTGTATTTCCAATGGAAGAACGGCTTCACACCCATATGTTAAGGCATACGGGGTTGTTCCAGTTGGCGTGCGGACAGTTGTACAATAAGCCCACAGGGCTTCACCGAGTTTGTCGTCCCAATCTCGTTTATTGGTTTTCACCAATTTTGCCAAAATCTTGATGATAGTCTTGTTAAAAGCTTCGGCCAATCTGTTAGCTGTGGGGTTATAAGCAGTCGATGAAACGTCCTTAATCCCGAACTTACCGCAGAATTTGATGAATGTGTTTCTCACGAATTGAGGACCATTATCGTGCACTATTCGTCTTGGAACACCATACCGATATATGATATGATGTTTAATAAACTTGATAACATCACTCGTCTTCACTTCTCTAAGTGGAACTGCTTCTGCCCATTTTGAGAAATAATCGGTGATTGCCAAAATAAAACGGTCCCCTTTAACCGAAGGCGGGAAAATATGACCTACTATATCCATTCCCCAAGTTTCGAATGGCCATGATGTCGCCGATGGGTGTAAATACTCAGGAGGCTGGTGCATATAATTTGCATGTAATTGACACACTTCACATCGTCGTGCGTAGTCGACCGCGTCTTTTACCATAGTTGGCCAGTAATATCCGATTCTCCTAAGTCGATCGCAGAGTTTAGGACCGGGCTGATGTGCACCGCATATTCCATCATGCGCCTCTTTGAGTGCTTGTTCCGCTTCTTTGCCGGAGAGGCAACGGAGTAACAGACCATCGTACGATCGTCGATACAACATTTGCGCTGTGGCGTTGTAGTAAAATCTCGGCGCTCTTCGCCGAATCGATTCCCTTTCTCTTACATCTTCAGGAAATATACCATGTAGGACGTAGTCAATAATGGAAAAACACCAATCCCGAACATCGGGTTCAACTCCTGTTGAGTATGCTTCCTTAGCTCTCGAATCGTAGATTGGAACAATAAGCTGGTGAGTCTTCACTATAATTAATTGCTCTGTTTCGGGAGGTTGAGCCAAGGATACTGACAGTGCCGCCAATGCGTCTGCATACGCGTTTTGGAGACGTGGAACGTACTCGATGAAAAATCCTTCAAACGAGCTTGTCATCTCGATGGCCACCTGGTGGTATGGAATCAGGTCTCGATTTCTGACTTCATACTCTCCTCGTATCTGATTAACTACCAGTTGAGAATCCCCAAAAGCTTCAAGGTATTCGACCCCCAGCTCTTTGGCAAAATTGAGTCCAATTATCAATGCATTATATTCGGCCACATTATTAGAACATGGTTTGGTCAATGAGTATGCTCTAGGCAAGACATGCTTTTCCGGAGAAACTAAAACGACTCCCACTCCTGAGGAGACTCTAGAAAATCCAGGTGCGCTCGCCACGTTGGTCGCGCGGGAAGCCCCATCGAAGTATAATTGCCACACTTGTTGATGTGAGGTGGTATTAACTTAGTGAGTTTCATCTGGCAGATCGTCGTATAATTCGACTACATCCTTCGTAGGATTTTTCGCCAGAAGATCGCAAATAGCTCGTCCTTTAACTGATTTTTGTTGCTTAAAGTACAAGTCGTATTGCGATAAGAGTAAAGCCCACCTGGCTAAACGCCAATTCATGGATGCCGGCTGGGTCATGAATACTCGGATGGGGTTTATGTTGGAAATGACATAAATTGTCTGTCCAACTAAATAATGTCGTATTTTCTGGATTGCAAATACCAAGGCAAGGCATTCTTTCTCGATCATCGGATAACGAGATTCAGCTCCTACCAGTGTGCGACTCAGATAATATACCGCTTGTTCGTAACCGTTATCGTCGTCTTGTGCAAGTAATGCACTTAACGAATGGCTCGTCGCTTTGACATAAATCAAAATCGGTCTGCCCGATTTCGGTGCAACGAGAATAGGTGGGTTCGCCAGATATGTTTTAATATCTTCGAATGCCTTTTGGCATGCTTCATCCCAAATGAACGACACGCCTTTCTTCGTGAGTTTAAAAAACGGTTGACATTTTTCGGACAGATTTGATATAAATTAACGGATATATGCCAATCGACCTTACAATCCTCTGAGTTCTTTAAGATTTCTCGGAGGTTGCAGCTCATGTATCGCCTTCACTTTATCAGGATCGATATGAATACCTTTTGTGGTGACGACGAATCCAAGAAATTTACCGCTCGACATTCCGAGGAAGGACTTAGTCAGGTTCATTTTTAGCTGATGGCTCCTCATAAGATCGAACATTGTCTTCAGATCTTTAATGTGGTCGTTTTTATCACAACTCTTAATGACCAGGTCATCAACGTAGCATTCGACGGTCTTCCGAAGGTGTTCTTGAAAGATCTTCGTCATGGCTCGTTGGTACGTAGCACCGGCGTTCTTCAACCCGAATGGCATAACAGTATAACAAAAGACACCAAGGGGTGTTCTGAATGCTGTATGCTTTTCATCGTCCGAATGCATCTTAATCTGATTATACCCTGAAAATCCATCCATAAATGACATTCTCTCAAACCCGCACGTATTGTCAATGATGACGTCTGTAATGGGTAGAGGAAAATCATCTTTAGGACAGGCGGTATTCAGATCTCTGAAGTCAATGCAAATTCTGATTTTTCCATTCTTTTTAAGAACTGAAACGATATTGGCTAACCAATCAGGGTGTTGTTCTTCTCTAACAAAACCTGAATCGATTAATTTTTTGACTTCAGCTTCTATTGCCTCCATAATTTGCGGACGAAACCGTCTTTGTTGTTGCTTGACAGGTTTAGCATCAGATTTTATATTAAGGCTGTGCATTGCTACGTTTGGGTCGAGTCCTGGCATATCTTCGTAGTTCCAGGCGAAAACGTCGATATACTCTTTAACAAGGGCAATTAGTTCCTTTTTTTCATCTGGTGGAAGATCACCGCTGATAAATATAGGTTTCGGATTAGCTTTGTCACCCATATTAATTTGGACTACTTTATCTTCAGTAGGAGGTTCTCTTTGCTCAAATCGATCGCCATATTGGATGTTCATGTAATGCATCCATGGATCTTCCTAAATAGGCAACTAATCGTCTCCTTCAGTCGTAGAAGGATCAACTGTCGTCATGTTCGACATTAAGGCTTTGAATTTCTCTCCAATGCTCACGTCAGAGTCCCACATTAAAGTATCGGATGAATGCCCGCTCTCATTTCTCAGTTGGCTAATGATCTGTTGGCAATATTCGTCATCAGATGACGGAGCATAACCTAGACCTCTTTTATGACTGTAATAATTATCCGGTTTTCCTTTTGGTACATAGGTAGGACGGGGGGGAACCCGGACACCTTGACCAAAATGAAGACCTTCACCGAGCGAGAGGTCATAGCCTTGCCTCCTCATATAACCGTTTGCTTGTGAACTATACCGAGAGAAATGTCGCCCAGGCTCTTCATCATCAAGTTGCTATCCAAGAAAAGATCAGGAGTTGGGGATGGATCCCCTTTTCCAAAGATTATTTCTTTCTCACCCCCTGTCTTTGCGAGTAGGATTACCGTTGTTCCCATTGGATTTTGAAGATATTTTGTCGTCGTGCAAGACGAGCGAAGCGGCATGTGTAGACTAGGATCGTCATACAATTCCTGCATTACATCATTGAGACAAAGCGAGTACTCTAAATCATCATTTATTATTTCATCGGCAAGTTTCCAGTTATAACTTTCACCCGACGATTCACCACCGTCAAGATCGATTACAAGAGGTTCAATGTCATTCAGTACAAGACCTTCACTATAATCGAGCCCGGCTTCGGTATCAGCTTCTTCTCCGCTGTCCGTACCATGGGCCGATGGTTCAGTATCGGATTCAGCACCGTAAAGAAGGGAGTCAGTAAAGTAATTTTCTAACCCCTTGAATGGTTGCTTATCCGTGACCACCGTCTTGACCTCCTCATTAGTGTCAACATACTTCAAACACTGATGAAGGGTGGAGGGAACTATAAGATTACCGTGGATCTATGGACGACCCAACAGTAAGTTATAGGAAGTCTCCGCATCGATCACATAGCAGGTGACTTCAGACTTCAAATCTCCGAGTTGACACTTCATCCGGATTTTTCCCAACGGTCTTGATCCGCTAGTATTGAACCCATAGATAACCGTTCCTGTGGAGGCTAACTTGCTGGCGGGAATTCCGAGGTGGTACATCAACCGAAGTGGCATGATGCTAACAGCGGAACCCGGATCGACTTGAATCCGATTGACAACGCTCGAACCGATATATCCAGTAAAATATAACGGTCTATCATGCTTCGAATTCCTAACTTGCATATCTTCTTTTGTGAAAGCAATACAAGGAAATTTGGTGGCTGCCAGATTGCAATGCTGCACTGACGACTCTGGCTCTTTAGGAGTTGGCTTGATCTGAGTGAGGAATATCTCAGAATCAGCCAAGGCTTCTTGTAAAGCTTCTCTGGTTTCTTTCGAGAGGCGCAACAATTCGTATAGCGTGATCCTTGCTGGGATGTTAGCTAACTGAGTCATAACATCGAAGCGGTATGGAGTGTTTGAGCTTTCCGGTTTGTCTCGTCCAATCGGTCGATTGAAACGAGGCTGCTTCGGAAGTTGAACTTCTTTGGGTTGAGGTTCCTTCTCCTTCTGCTTAACAACTTTCTGAGGTTTCTCGGTTGCTACGGGTGGGGTTGTAACCACCCCCAGTTCTGCAAGAGTTTTAGCGTTTGGATTAGAAGTTTCAGGATACTGGTAATGGTATTCGTTTCCACCCCTTGTAGCCAAAGACTCTTGCTCTTCTTCAGAAAACGGTAAAGCTGGAATTTCTTCATCGTCCTTCTCAGGAATCGCCGAGGCCCCGTAACAGGACTTCTCTTTTCCCTTGCCTTTCATTTCTTCTTCGACGTGGATGTCGTCCACTGTTCATCTTCAAGCAAATCTGGATGAACCCAAAGGATTTCGCCGTTAGGGGTCGTGTGTGATACAAGTCCCTTTTGGCGCTGTCCATGAGGGTCATCGTTGATGGTTTGCATCTTGACCTTTGATACTGGCTCAGCTTAAAACCAGGACAAAGGAACCGATCCGAAGCTAATAGAGATCGCATTTGCACCTACTTTCTTCTCCTTTGGCTTCGGCGTCACAATACCAACATCAATTAAGGTTTGTATTTTGTCTTTCAAGACATAACATGCCTTAGTGGGATGGTGGACCCTCCTGTGATATGCACAATATTTTGGGTCATTTGTCTTCTTTGCTTCTTCTTGGTTTGTGACCGGTGGAAGCTTGATCTTATTATTATCCAGCAGGTATTTGAAGATAACTGGAACTTCATCATCTTTAAATGAATACTCTTTCGGAAATCTGGGCTCAGAGGTCTTAAACTGCTTCTGAGGCTGTTGGTTCTGATTTGGTGCTAACTGGAAGGATGATTGCTGCGGTTGTTGTTGCGGCAGCTGTTGTGACGTTTGATGCGCGTCCACAGCGGCTACGGACCCTCTTCCTCTGCCTCGAGGATTAAAGTTCTGTTTTTGATTATTGGCTGGTGGCTGACCCCTCTCCAAATTCCTTCTCTTGAGAAAGCGTTCAGCTTGCTCACCTCTCACTTTCAACTCTTTCCAAGTTTTAGAGGGCATAACCCCCATGACCTCTAATACATCCAACGACAAGTTATTGTGACATGTCTATAGGATGAACTCTTCTGTGAGCGGATCTCTGCAGTTTACTGCTTTATTCCGGAATCGTTTAACGAAGACGTCAACCGATTCTCCACCTTTCTGCTTCTCGTCTAGCAGGGTACCAATAGAAACCTCTGTGTCGTCGTCGAAGAAATTGGTGAGGAACAATTCTTCCATATCTCCCCAGCTAGTGATGCTTCCGGGTTTCAGGCGTCGGTACCAATCGAAGGCAGGCCCACGGAGGGTTCCTACGAATGACCGAACCATCAGGGCTTCATTTCCTGATATTACGCCGAGATGTGACTTGAAATAAATCAAGTGCTGAGTTGGTGAACCCCTACCATCAAAAGGAGTAAAGTTAATCAAATTAAATTTTGGGCGATAAGGAATCAAATCCCACTCCCTCGGGTACGGGTATGGAATGCCCATCTTCTTCACTTCTTGTGCCATCATCAGAGCATTAACTTTGCTCTCGAGATCTTGCATCTTCTTATCTTCTTCCTCACCCTTCTTCAAGTAAATCTGAGGAGGTTGAGTAGATGTTTTAGTCGGACCGCTTCCGGAATTGTCTTTATCGGGAGGAGGATCGGCGAAGATAGTCTCGTCTTCTTCAGTGTCGATCTCAGTTATACGTACAGGTATAGCGTTACGCTGGCTCGATTCTGCCTTTTGGCTTGATTCTGGTTGGTGCTGCTGAGCCTGTAAATCTCACATCTGTTGCATGGTCAACTCCATTTCGGTTTTGATCTCAGCTCTAATTTCTTCGCGTTGTTTGGCTAACGCTTCCTGCAGTATCTGAGCCAATTGATCTGGCGTGATTGCGAATGATTCTCTGACTTGCCGCCCCACGCTGGATGTGGTATCGTCTGAAGCAACGGCAGAACATGTATCTGATAGTTCCTCATCTGACGATAACCCTTCGTGCATTCTTTTATAGTCTCGGCGTCGGTTGGCCCTTCGTTGCAACCGCGACATTCTTTGAGAAAGACCCCGCTCAACTCTCCCTTCTGAAGAGAAATCAGGGTCAGGATTGATTAATTGTTGTTTTCCTCTGCCGGTCATATTAATAGTGACCTCAGGGAATTCATCTTGCCGTATTGCAGGTTTCCTCTGGTTGAAACGTCTCACTTTGGATTTTGACGCTTCGGTCGAAAGTCTTTGAAATACGGAAACTCGTTTTGCCTTAGTTTCTGAGCAACCGCATTCCATCAGCACTGCCTTAATAAGTCTCTCGCAAGCGCAATGAGACTCATCTTCTCGGACAATTCTCTTTCGTGATCTGTTATTTTGATAGTACAGCTCATTATTATTATGATTTGAGCAACCTATCTTTTGTTTGGGAACCTTGTTAACATGCACAGGACGATTATTTGTCGTTTCTGGGCGATCCAATGTTAAATTTTTAAATCCACCCCTTTGCGGGTGTGGAGCCTTCATAGGTCCTAGACGAGAATGAACTGGTATTCTCTCGTTTTGGACTGGAGTAATTCTGACAGGAGGGTGTTTACGACCCCCTGTATAAGAAACCACTAAGGGTTTATTTGCTGGATCTGGGTGTTCTTTGACTGGGTTTTTGCCTCGATCGTCAACCGAAGGACCGAGGCGATCCGCCATTGTGATCTTAAATTTGGATAAGTCTGGGCTAACCCAGGGTTTCACTGGTGATGCAGCAGATGCTGTTGTTATAGTAGAAGGGACAGGATCGGGCATCGATGGAACTGCAGATGTGGCCTTGCGACGGCGATGAACATCATGGCCAAATGAAGTGCCGCGGCAGTCATAACTGTCACGGTTGAGCAAAGTGTCGCGGCGGCCATGACTGCCGCGGTCGAATAACTTGCTGCGGCAGTATAGGCTGCCGCGGTTAGAGATTGCATCGTCCTGTAACTTTTGGGCACCTTCGGTTTTGGGAACCCAAATTTTGCAGTTCTTCGGTGGCTTTCCAGACACCATTCCCTTCTTGTTTCTCTGAGCTTGTTGACGAAATGCACGGGCACGAGCGACCTTTACTTGACGCCTTTGTATTCGTTCCTTAAGGGTTAAACGAGCCCTTTTGACGAGGGTCCACTCCTCTGTCGTAAGCTGTGCAGAAATGTGATTATTTTGCCTTTGAGGCAACTAAACCATCTTCTGGTTCCTCGACTTTAGGTCCGTATAATAATGGACCCCGTCGGTCTGTTGTAAGGCCTTGGCCAATTGACAAGCACGGCGGTGGCGCTATCTCTGACGAGCCCTCTCCGTCAGCACCGGTGAGCTATTCATCAGCGACTCCTTAATGGGTGTGGAGTCGTTTGGAGCAGGGACGTCGTAGGTAGATTCCTTAGCAGCAATAGGGTAAGAATCTTTACCTGCGGCCTTCATTGGTGTTGCAGACTTGAAATTTTTCCTGGAAGAGGAAATCTTCCTGCATTTGCGGGACGAGGAAGATTTTGAGGATGAGGATGACAAGTACTCCTCGAATTTTGCTTGATCGAATTCGTATTCGATCTCTTCACTGACGATGATCTTGATTGGTTGCGACACCGCGGCCTCGACAGCGAAGCCACTGGCTCCCACTGTGGTCGCCAGTTTGTTTTCAGCGAAAGTCGTTTCCATTGCAGATTCCATTAAACTTCGATCGTTTACAGAAGATTACAATGAAAATTAAATAAAATTATAACTTTCGAGAAAATAACACAGAAGTCGTTTATCAACTATACTGCTTTTGTGGGACTTTGCCTGTGCCGGGAGTGCTTTGGCTCGTGGACCACCGATTCGCAGATCGTGAGGTTGTTTAGAGATCCTTTCTTCGTTTATCGAAGTAGGGATTTGAAGCGAATATCTTATCGATGTAAGATGTTCACTCTTCCAAAGATCAAGTCTAAGCTTAGATCTCTAGGAATTACCAAACACTGTTTATGAAGGGTGAAAATTCTCTCTTTCTTCCTCAAAATCTTCAAAAGCTCAAGCCTTTTCTACTCCAATCTGCTCTCCCCCTTTATTTCGTATCTAGGGAGGTATTTATAGGGGTAGGAGTGCACCACAGTGGAAATAGGGGCGAAACAACTGACCAGACAACTGTTCTTTGGCCGCGGCAGCCAACACTGCCGCGGCTGTTGGCGCGGCAGCATGGACTGCCACGGCCAAAGGGGCAGTTATAACCACGTTCTATCGTGTTTAAAACTGTTCCCCTACGACCTTTAACCACTTTCTTTCGTGGTTCAACTGCTTTTCCACGTCAGCACACGTTCTATTTCAGATATTCTGCCACGTGGACTTTAAGAAATCATTATATAACTGCTTGGTAACTGCTTGTGGCACTCCTGTAACATGCGCGCCACCATAGACTGCCGCGCCTTAGGTGCGCCACCTTGGGCTGCCGCGCCTAAGGCGCGCCACCTTGGCTGCCGCGGCTAAGGCATGTCACCCTGGGTTGTTTGTTGGTGTATTGATCGTTGTATACACACTGTTCTTCTCTCATCCTTGAGTTATATTTGGATATCTATGAGCATTTTTTGACGCCTACACATGTATAGTTAAAAAACATCCACAACAAAATCGACCGTCTTCATCTTTGCTGGGATAAAAAAAGGTTAATTTTGCTCATTTTTATGGAAGAATGTCGATTTTGCTCATTAAATTCTCAAAAATGTTGTTTTCAAAATTTTGTCCTTCAATAAATATCAATTGTTGGGCAATTTAGTAAATATTGATGATGGGTATGTTACATGTAGCCAAAAAATTATTCATAAGAAAAATAGAGAAATTACAAGTGGGTTAAATTGCCCGCTACACGTTACCATAGTTTTCTTTTCCCCCTCTGGCTTCATTAGACAAGTAAGAAAAACAGCACGTGCAGCCTGTGATTATAAGATGAATCTTATGTTGCAACTTAGTGTAGGGGCCGTGCTTTGATTCTAGCTAGTGTTGCCGAGTCCTAAATTTCATCTTTGAGGAGCGGAGAATCGAGATACGTGAGTGCGTTCTTATTTATTTTATCAAAAATAAATAAGACTTCGAATTAAATCAGTATGTTTGCCCATTCAGACGAAAAGTCAAATAGACATATAAAACAACTAAAAAGTGCAGTGTATAAGTAACCACTTATGAGAGAGGTGTTCTGTAATAGTTCATAAACTCCAAGTTCAAGTTCTCTTATTAGACCAAACAAAAAAATGCAAGTTGTGCGTATATATGAAATTACAAAGAAATGACAATAACATGAAATATCTACCAACATTTCATTTAAGTCATGGCAGCAAAAGTATTTTACATGAAAATCTTCTTAATTGAAAATAAATTTAGATAAAATTAGGTACCTTTTTCGATCAATTTTGATTGCTATCGGATCTTTAGGAGATGATGAAAGTAAAATTGTTGAAGTTGGTGCAAATAAATATGAAAATTCTTGGCAAATCAATAAGGACATGACTGTGGATGTAGATGCTGGCAATTGGAAAGATGCTCACAAGATTGAGAGGTTCAATTAGACAAGAAGTTCTATTTTTTATACAAATCAGAGGGAAATTTTCAATTACTGGCCAATGACAAATTATGTTGTAATCTTGTTGTTATATCTACATACATCACATATCATAAGTAAGAATCTAACATGAAATATAAATGTAAATAGACAAAAGAAGAGATAGGGAGAAAGTGATCATCTCATTTTATTCATCTTCATCATTCCACTATCCATTTTGTCTTCCATGGATTACATTATATAGATATGGAAGAGAATACTAAAAGTCATAAGTAGGTGAAGAGACTTTTTCTAGTAATGTCCACATTCATTGTATTTATATTTACAACACTCCCCCTTGGACATTACTACATGATGTCAATGCCTCGTTAAAAACCTCACTAGAAAAACCCAGTGGGAAAAAACTAGTCGAGGAAAAGAGTACGTGACATACATACATTATTTCTGTTACATCAGTTGTCTCGTTAAAAACCTTTGGCTAAGAAAAACCATGTAGGACAAAAACTTAGCAAAGGAAAAAGGAGTACAACTATAGATCTTCGGGATCCAAACTTGTGTTGCATTAGTTGCCTCATTAAAAACTTTTAGCTAAGAAAACCATGTGGGACAAAACTTAGCAAAGGGAAAAAGAGTACAACTATAGTCCTTCAAGGCGCAATCTTCGGGATTGCATTGAAAATTCGCTCTCCCTGATGATGATAATCTTCTGAGTCTATGCTAATAAAAACCCAGTGGGACAAAACTTAGCGAAAAGAGGAAAATTATGATAATAGACCTTCAGGGCCCAATCTTCAGGATTGTTCTTTAAAAATTTGCTCCCCCTGAAGAAGATAGTCTTCTAAGACTATGCATATTGTGAACATATTTCTCATAAGTTGATGTAGGCAGAGATTTAGTGAACAAATCTTCAAGATTATCACTTGAGCGAACTTTTTCGATGGTGATTTAGCTATTCTTTTGGAGCTTATATGGATAAAAGAATTTTGACGCAATATGTTTTGTCATGGTTCCTTTTACATATCCACTGCTCATTTGTGCAACACAAGCTGTATTGTCCTCATAAAGGACAGTGGGGGTAATATCATCTTTCGTTAGACCACACGAGCCACAAATATGTTGTATCAACGATCTTAATCATACACATTCTCGTGAGTCCTTATATAAAGCAATAATCTCTGAGTGGTTAGAAGAAGTAATCATCATGGTCTGCTTAACAGACCTCTAAGAAACAATAGTACCACCACAGAGAAAAACATAACCAGTCTGGGATCTGGCGATATGGGGATCAGATATGCAGCCAGCGTTCTAATAGCCCACCAATGTCATATCTTGGTTTCTTTTATAGAATAGTCCAAGATCTTTTGTACCTTGAAGATAGCGAATGAAATGTTTAACGTCATTACATTGCCTCCTTATAGGATAAGCACTATACCTTGCTAGCAAGTTCACCGCAAATGCAATATCAGGCCTCGTGTAATTTGTGAGATAGAGAAGTGCTCTAATGGCGCTTAGATAGGGAACTTCTGGCCCTAATATTTCTTTATTATCTTCTTTGGGTCTAAATGGGTCTTTATCCACTTCGAGGGACCGGACGACCATTGGTGTGCTAAGTGGATGAGATTTATCCATATAAAATCTTTCCAAAAACCTTTTTCACGTAGGTTGACTGGTGTAGAAAAATTCCTTCTGGGAAAATGCTCGATCTGCAGGCCGAGACAAAACTTGGTTTTTTCCAAGTCTTTCATTTCAAACTCCGTCTTTAGGCATGAGCTAGCTTCTGTAAGCTCCTTATGTGTTCCAATAACATTTATATCATCAATATAGACTGATATAATACAGAAGCCATTTTTGAATTTCTTTATAAACACACAAGGGCAAACATCATTATTTACATATCTCCTCTTCAGGAGGAATCACTCAGTCGGTTATACTACATTCTACCCGACTGTTTCAAGTCGTATAACGACCTTTATAATTTAATACTATACATGTTGCGATTCTCGTTTTTTCTTAATTCAAGAATTTTAAGTCTATCAGGGACTTTCATATAAACATATTAGCGTCTAATGACTCATATAAAAATGTGGTCATGACGTACATATACTGCACATATAAAGTCATAGTTTTTGCCATAGGTATTAACTTGCGGAACGTAATACAATCACTAATAGGAGAATATTTTACATCTAAATTGATGTCGGGTCTCTGCGTGAACCCATTGAGCTATGAATCTCGCTTTATATCTCACCACCCTACAATTCTCATTTATTTTTCTTATGAAGACCAATTATATCCTGCAGGGATATATGAACTACAGGTTCAAAAAACTTTAGCAAGTTAGCTAAGCCTCAATTGCCACTTTCTATCTCACCTAGTCCGATTGCTTCAAGCACTCTACTACCAACTTAGGTTCTGGATCCAGATTATTTTCAGAGATAGTAAGAACAACTGTAGAGGCAACTATGTTGTTGACAACTTTTGTATTTCTATTATATATTTCTCCTTTTTCACAAATTCGTGGCCACTGCAAATTCTTATTTTATGTCAACCAAATCCTCGTCATTTCCCTTAACAATTGGATTTGGCCGTTCCGCATCTCCAGTATTATGATTATCAAGCACGTGCAACTTTACTGGAGATTCCATCTTCAGGATGAACCTCTTCTGGAGGTTATGGGAGTGACTGTCTTTTTATATATATAATTTAGTTTGCCGCGGACTTTTATCTTTTTCATATGCTTCTGGCACAGTATGCTTCTGGCATACCAAATCGTCAATGATATACTCAACATGAATATGGGGCTTAGTCACTCTTTTCTTAGCAGATTATCATGTGAACTTCTGGTTCAGTTTGACTAGTACGTGGATATAAATATTGAAGATCTTTTTCATCAATGAAATTTCTTAACATTATTTTGTATTTTGGGCATTAATCTCCCCCTAATGTCGAGAATTGATCTTCAATAAAAATACAGTCTGCGTACTAAATTGTAAATTGATCCCCTAACATGGGCCATAGGTACTAAATTATTGACGGAGTTTCATAAATAATATATGTACCTTCACTGAGGTCCCATAGAGGTACGCTATGGTGGTGATATATAAACATGGACTGCAAATAAAGAATATGCAGATGGGAAATGTTTCACTTCTTCATCACGTATTAGATAAAGGGGGAGATTGTGATATGCAGTTGGTCGGATTTAGTTTGAATACCCCATTTAATTTAAGAAAATTCGACGAATCATATTTTGCCCAAGATGACCCAATCGCTCATGCCAAAGTTTAAAAGAATTCGGATCCCTAAAACTCAAACTCATCGCAACATGGTGTATTTTAGGTCAGACAAATTCTATAATATACACATATGAATAAAAACCACATAGGTTCACAAGAGTTTAAAGCAAAATCAAGATAAATTAAAATTGTCTGACAAATGTATATAATCCAAATATAGAGAAACCAAATAGTTTACCTTGACCACCTCGATAAGATCCATTACCTCCCCCTCGTCCAAGCATATGAATATTAGTTTGAATTATGACATGTACTTCAGGCACTACGTGTGAACCAATTAAACTTGCATTATTATTTCTCACAACAGCTGGTTGTGTTTTTAACAACTACTAATGCAAGGATTAGTTCATAATGCTTAATATAATTTTTTAGTTGTACTATTGTAAGAGTACAAGGTTACTTGTTGAATTGTATTCAGTCGAGGATTTAAAATCCAAAAAATGGCTACAGGATAAGATCTCCTACTATGTTCATAGCCTTCCCCTTGTCCACGCGTATAAGTAATTTTCTGAATTGTAGCATGTGATACAAACACAACTCGTAAGCCAACTAGTCTGACATTGTGATTTCTAATCATCAATTGGTTGTGCTTTTCTACGACTACTAATGTAGATATAAATTCAGAATGTTAAGTACAATTCTTGGTCATGTACTGCTGCTGGAGTACAATATTATTTGCGTGGAATGTGAAAAAGAACTTTTCGATCAAATTATTGGCTTCCATAGATGAAATCGATCCTTCAGGGATAGCCCAGAAAAGTGAATATTTTTTCACTGAAGAATTTAATTTTTCACGTCTTTAGAAAATTTAAAGTGTTTGCCTTCTGGGCAAAAATACTTAAAGAATTAAGAGATATAATCATGCAAAAAAACACAAGGGTGTCAGTAAAAATGAACGTTCTAGGCTAAAAATAAGTAATAATTACTATCATATATCACAGTGTACGAACATGGGGATGAAAGATTAGTGCATCAGAAATTAGAAATATTCACATTTTAATAAGATCACACATAATCACCAAAATTATCAAGCTCCTTTTTTTAAAAATCTTCATAAAGGTTATCTTTCAAATGTTTGCTTCTGACAAACTAGTCTGATATTAAAATTCACATAAAATTTTTAATGCTCGGACGATCAATGACCATCACAAACTCAAGCAAGTAAAAATTAAACAAAGGCATAACCAGATTGTGCTATTCTTTCTTCTAAACTCAAGGTTGCCAGATTCATCTCCCATATTCAACAAATTATCTTCATAATTGTTATATTTCAAAGTTATGTTTGCTTCAGGCAAACTGACATGATGTTTTTCACCTTGTTTTGCCTTAATTAAATTGTGAAAGAGGTTCCCTTTCAATATTACACCCATAAGTAGTAATTGTTTGGAAGTATTCAAACGTTAAATAGATACTCTCAAGTTTCCAAAAAGTAAGCTAAGCAAGCATCTAAGACCTAGGCTCTAGCCAGCATCAATGGTTTAGAAATTTAAATTTAATGACATAAGAAAATGTGAAATGAAGGAAATTCAGTAACTCATTGAAATAATGAGGCACAAGTCACAGTGAAATATAATAAGATGCATAAACTTCTGGGCTATGGTTTAAGCATTTCATCAAATATAGTAGGCTACATAAACTTCTAGGCTACAATCTAGCCCTAGGCCACCTTTTGTGGTGTTGGAAGTGAATATAACATAGCTAGGGACACAAGGGAACAATACTTAACAGAATAATAGACTTCACAGTCTGTGAGTTGCTCCTGACATGTATTCGTTAGCAATAATTCCTGATGAGCAGTTTATTTATAGGATGATTTCATGTGTAATAAACTACTGACTAATGTCTTTCCATAAGTAACAAATAATCATATTTTGAAAAACATCTCTTGAGTCCCGATTCCAAAACGAGATTAATTCTCAATTAACAGGAATAAAAATATAATCATTTATATGTACAAAATCTTGAAATAGATGACAGCGAAACAAACTGCCTTCTTTCACAAACTAGTGTTATGCTTAATAACATATCCAATGATAATAAGATTCAAATTGTTCAATTATTCTCAACTAACTTGGGAAAAACCAAGTCTTTTATTTTGTCGAGATAAATGTTAGAAGGGCACAGATTCAACTTAGTGCAAAGTTAGCTTCATAATTAATAGGTGCGAAACGACAGACTACATGTATTGAAAATAATGCGCTCAATATACCAAAGCAATTGTTTCAACTACTATGTTAAAAGGCATTATTGTAGGACAAGAATACATTAAACTTCCCTTTTCTCCAAGTCACCAGTAAAACCAATTTGCTTGTGACCTGCATATGTTTTTTGTTTCAATTTTTCTAGAGTGAAACACAACATTTTCAGCATGCCACCTATCTACCACTGTCCAAAAACATGCCTGTGTATGCATCAGTATATGCATGCATGCGTAAATTGAAATTGACGAACAAGACAGTCCACTGTGTTAATTTTCACGAAGTTAACTGGAGAAGCTTAAATTCTGAAATATAATCATAATTATTTGACGGAAAACTTGATACTATGTAAATAGACAAAGGCCGAATGTATTATTACCTTGCAGAATGTGTATACCTAAAAATCTATTACTACGAACCGATGATCACGAACCTGCTAGAGCCACTCATGCTGATAACGTGTTGTAATCTTGTTGTTATATCTACATACATCACATAACATAAGTAAGAATCTAACATGAAATGTAAATGTAAATAGACAAAAGAAGAGATAGGGAGAAAGTGATCATCTCATTTTATTCATCTTCATCATTCCACTATCCATTTTGTCTTCCATGGATTACATTATATAGATATGGAAGAGAATACTAAAAGTCATAAGTAGGTGAAGAGACTTTTTCTAGTAATGTCCACATTCATTGTATTTATATTTACAACAATTTTTACTAAAAATAATTAATTAGCTCAATTTTTTTAGAGGATTATTTAAGGAGGACAACCAATTACTATACATAGAAATATAAAACTCATAATTACAATTACTATATATGTATACCCATGCGCTAAATCCAAAAGTCCTGGGGGCCAAAGACCCCACCAAACATGTAATTGAGC
>BQKN01015804.1:0-13026 GCA_022839385.1 Asparagus kiusianus | reverse complement strand
GCTGCAATCCACAAAGAGCTGCTGAAAATCCCCAAAAATCGCCCAAGGATACCCAAACACGAGCTAGGGTTTAGAGGGGGAGAGGAGGCTAGGGTTTCTTTAGGGTTTGCTGATCAAAAAGAGTGTTTTCGGGTGGAGTGAAATATATATGAGTAGATAAAACCCGACCCGAAACCCAACAGACCCGAACAGAGAAAAGCTAACAATCCACGATGAGTCGACTCATGGTATATTATGGGTCGACTCATGGGTCATGGGTCGACTCATAATTCATGAGTCGACTCAGCAAAAACTAAATGGCAACAGGACTCGATATCGTGAGTCGACTCATGATAGTCATGGGTCGACTCAACCTGATGAGTCGACTCATGACATATCATGGGTCGACTTATGGACTAAAAACTACATTCTTTGATTTTTGTTACACACGATTTGCAAATTTACAACTCAACCTCATACTTGAGGCATATCCACATCCTCATAAACTCAAAACACTAGTTTTCATGTACAACCATGCCATGAAGATATTTTATCATATATTAAATATTGCGTTTCACTAATATTCACATATATGAATTATCAAAATCAACGGGGTCTCACACTTAAATCAAAGAGCACCAATTTCTGATACCAATTGTTAGACCCTAGAGGGGGGTTACTAGGGTCTTATGCTAATCTAATCCGATTTTATACCAATTAAAACTAATTCAAATATTATTCTTGTAAGATAGATATATAATATATTATGAGCAAGAGTATGCAATATGGCAATATCCTAGCAATGATATATATTATGAGATATATGGGTGAGGATATGAAACTATGGGTAATATAAACACAAACAAGACAGTGGTCACTATGAGCAATAGATAATGGCGACAAGAATGAAATGAACAATAAACACAAGTGAGACGCCAAGGCAATCACAAACACATATAGATGATCACGGAGTTCGGACCTTCCATCCTACGTCTTCCCTCCCCACTCCCTGGAAGAAATCCACTATCATAACGGGTTTTCTATGCTTACCCGAAAAATGTTTACACCTCACAATACAGTTTTCTAGCAAACCGAAAACTTTACAATCTCACACTCTTGCAATCACACTTTACACCCTCTCAAGTGTTGGTCTCTAGCCCGTGTCTCCCTCAAGTATTTGGAATTATCACCTCTCACTAGGCTTTACTACCGACCTCACTCCTCTTGGAACTAACCTCGTCTCTCACCAACCACTTCTCTCGGTGTCCAAGTGTAATACAATGTGCAACTTACAATTAGGCTCACAAATATAAATTTGTTCTCTCTAATAGATGAGAACACAATTAAGCTCACTCTCAATGTCAAAAACTAACAACCCCAAATTATACTATGAATGCAAATACAATAAGCTCAATAGGTTGTGTGTGAACAAAGAGTATCAATGAAACAATTAAACACAATATTGAAATCTAGCTTATAGAAATTAGAATCAAAACAATAAATAGCTAGAATTGAGTTTAAGGAAACTTCTCTATAGATCAAGAGAGAGAGAGAGGGAGAAGAGTTGAATGCTCAAACATCAATGGTTGATCTTCCTCAAGCTCTTGTGAAATTTTTTTTACAAAACAAACTCTTAAATACTTAAAAGCTTCTTTATACTAACTTAAACCAAACTTAAACCCTTGTTAAAACTCTCTTAAACTCGTTTAAAATATTCTTGGATCTTTTTAGAAGTTTGAGGGTAAGGAGTATATATAGGATGAAAGAACAACCCCCAAAAATCTAAGAAAACCAAGCAAAAAGATAAAATAATGTCTACATAGAAAACTAGAAAATCTTGCCATTATGAGGTTGTCGATCGACTGAAAATGTACATCAGTCGACTGATGACCTCGACAGAAGAAAAACAAATAGTTTTAAAGTGCTGGAATTTTACGTATCTGGTTTGTAAAATCAATTAAAAATAGTAAATCAAATCCAAAAATCATGAAATTTTGAGAGAAGTATCTAGACATGTTAGAGAAATAATTTTTGAAATATCTATTCCTAGTTGAGAGAAATAATTGTTTAAACACAGATATTATAGTTTCTAAAAACTACAGAAACACCCAACTTTGTAAAATTAATTTGACACAGTAAATCAACTCCAAAAATCATGAAATTTTGGAAATATGACTTTCCATTTGAGAGAAATAAATTATTTTGTGAACTAGTAAAAAACTAAAAATCTGGAAACTGTAACAGGTCATTGGTCGACACATCAGTCGACACATCAGTTGACTGATCAGTCGACTGAAACAAACCAGAGAGGAAAATAAAGATTCCAGGCATATTCATCAGTCGACACATCAGTCAACTGATGTCATCATTCGATTGGTCAGTCGACTGATAACAGGTTATCAGCCTGAAATAGTTTTAAAAGTGAGTTTCAATGCTCTGTTAAAAATAATAACTAAATTCAAAAAAATATAAAACTTTGTGAAATGATTATAGATATAATAATACACATGTTACAAAAATTAGTTTTCAAAAGGCATCTCCCAAATGAGAAATCTCCTCATTTTACAAAATAGTCCAAAACATGTAAATGAAAAATACTTGTTTTTGATATTGGACATAAACCATGTTTTGAAACTCTATAAACTGATTTTATAGACTTAAAGAAAGATGTAAACTATTGTTATGAAGTCTATAAACCAATAAAACAATATTTTATCAAAAACACCTATATTTTGATAAAATCAACAAATACGTGTGTGTGAATAATATGAGCTTGAAGTATTAACACACAAGTATAAACCTATACTACAAACACTATAGACTATATACCCAAGCTTCATAGATGTTCAATATGCTAGACTTGGTAAACTCACGGATAAAGTTTGAACTTGAATCTTTAACTTGGATTTGTATAGCTTCACTCCACAATTCCACCAACCTCCATTGGATATGATCATGAATGTGCAATTCCATCCATCCTCCAACATGTTATTTCTCTACAATAAATAGATAAATAAAAACACTAGACAAACAAAATTAGTCATAAATTGTTTGTTAAACATCATCAAAACAAGAAGGCCAACAAAGTATTCATGGAAGTAATGAGCATATCGTCAACATATAACAACAAATAAATATACTCACTATTTTGTAGCTTGTGCATATAAACACACTGGTCATATGGGCTTCTCATGTACCCTTGGCCAATCATAAAACTATTGAATCTCTTGTACCATTGTCGCGGTGATTGCTTCAATCCACAAAGAGACTTCTTCAGTTTGCATACCAAATCATACTTTCCTATAGCTTTGAATCCTATAGGTTGTGTCATATAGATCTCTTCTTCCAAGTCTTCATGCAAAAAGGCTATCTTCACATCCATCTGGACTAAATCCAAATCCACTTGTGCCACCAAAGCAAATAGTATCCTTATCGACGAATGTTCCATGACCGATGAGAATACTTCATTATAATCTATGCCCTTAAGCTGGGCATACTCTTTGGCCACCAATCTTACTTTGTACTGAATGTCTCCATTAGAAGATCCTTCTTTCTTTGCATATACCCGCTTACATCCAATAGCCTTCTTACCCTTCGGTAGCTTTGCAAGTTCCCAAGTGTCGTTCTTCCGAAGAGAGTGCATCTCCTCCTCCATAGTTTCCCTCCACCTGATTGAATCAGAGCTTAACTCTGCTTCCTTATATGTATAATGAACCAAATCATTAATGAACTTAATTGATAAAGCATATGCAATTATCACATTATTATACCTAGCTGGCCGATGAATGACTCTTCTTGGTCTATTAACTACAATGGACTCCTGAACATGACCATTTTCCTAAGTCCTAGCATCCACTGTATCCTCTACCTGCCCATCTGTCATTTCTCCTCCTAGTGTCACCTCTAAGGAGCCTCAACAGATACAGTGCTATCTGAAGTATGTGGAATCATATCATCCTTTACCTCCTGTGATATCCCGCTAGTCTGGCCTTTGTAAGGACCGTGATTATCAATTTTGATTTGAATAAATTTTTTTGGTATTTAAATATTAAATATTATTTTTCTAAAAGATTATTTGTATTTTCCCTAATTTTCTAGAATTTCCTATGATTTAAAAATCTGATTTTTATATTTATTTAATGATTTTGCTAATTGTAAATTAAATTATTACGGTGAAAACTTTTGAAATTAATATTAGTTATTTATCGTTATTATTATTATTATTATTGTTGTTGTTATTATTGTTATTAATTATCTGTATTATTTTTAGCCTCAACCATTATCCCCTACTGCTATATATATCTGTCAACTGATCAGCACAGCAGTCAATCTGTTATCTAGTTTTTCCCTTAGTTTCCTCAATCTCACAGCCACTCTCTCTCCTCATCATTAATCCTTTCTCTCTCACTCTCTCACCCCTACCCCACCCCTCTAAAACCCTCCCTAATTCACGTAAATCCCCACCTCGTGTCTCCCCCAACTCCTCCTCAAAAATCCCCCACGTGTACTTCTCTTCCCCTACGTTTCCCTCTCTCTCTCTCTCTCTCTCTCTCTCTCTCTCTCTCTCTCTCTCTCTTTCCCCCCTCTATTATTATCTCTCTCTCACTCAACTCTCTCATTTTCTCTCTCTCATTCCTAGCCCAAAAAGTCACCAAAACCCAATCTCCTCCTCCGTCCTCTCTTTCTCGTCGGAGACTACACCACCGCCCTGCCCTCCTCTGAGCTCCAGCCGCTCGCCTCAGCCACTCCTCCCCTGCTCACACCCTCCACCAGAACCGCCAGTCCCTTCTCCCCATCACCGCCGCCCATCAACTCAGCTCCTCCTCCCTCTCATCCGCGAGCTCCCCTGACCCGCCACCGAACTCTCCTCCGCCCACGCCCCTCGAGCTCCACCTCAGCCCGCCACCGTTGATCTGCCCCAACTCGGCCAGCTCGACCACCCAACCCCCTCCTCCCATCAACCTCCACGCCGACCAGCTACACAAACTCCTCCGCCTGACGCCCTTCCCCATGAGCCCGTCGACCTTCATCTCTTGAGCCGCACCCGACCGAACCCCCACCTGCAAGCCGAGCTCCCCTCAGTCGCCATCTGACTCCCCATCCCAAAGCTCGCCGCCCTGAGCTCTGACTCGAGCTCCGCCGAGCCTCCCTCAAACAGCCTTCAGCTCAGCCTCCTCCGCCACCTTTGTTCCCCGCCGAGCCAACCCCCAACTCCGAGCAGCCTCCCCCACTCGAATCAGTCCTGCTGCTACCTCCTCCCTTCCTCCTATAGCCCCGCCTCCCCTTACAGCCGTCACCTCCCCGACCCACTGCACGCGTCGCCGAAATAGCAAGCAGCAAAGAGCGGCTACCCCCACTACTTCAGATCCGTCGTACCACGTTTGCACGGCACCACTACCTCATCCACAGGCTCGTAGCCTCACACGACAATGTCGATTCGTTCGACAATAACCCGACGCAAGACCCCTCTTGCTCAAATCTAAATTTAGATCCATTTTAAATTATATGCATATATTTGATTGTATTTTGCTTATGTTGTAGTATGTATTTATGATAATCTGCACGCGTTTGTTGATGAATAATAATAAAAATGATAAATAGTATTTTTAGAATAATTATAATAAATTTAAAGAATTTGTTTTGGTAAAAGAATAAATTTAAAATAAGTAAAATAAAATAAAAGAATTTATTTTAGCAAAAGAATCATTTAAGAATAATTATAAATAATTTAAAGGAATTTATTTTGTAAAAGAAATTTTTTTGGGTATATATCTTAAAAGGATTTATTTCTGAAAAAGAGAATATTTGATTATGATGAGAAATCAAGTAAAAGAATTTATTTTGAAAAATAATTATTTTAAGTAAATAAATTTATTATTTTTAGAAGGTTAATTTAGAAGAATTTCATGAGTTGTGATTCTTTGATTTAATATCTAATATGCCATAATTTATTGCATAGGATCAGTTGCATTTATGATTGTTGTGATTGAGAACGGTTAGTAGTTTCATGACTTAGTGGCTTTGCGCGTCAAGAACAAGACTTAGTGACATGTGTGTGTGCATTGACTGAATCTAGGAGGTGGACCTAGTTTAGGTTATGATTGTTGACTTAGAAAAGCGAGAAGAGTTAGGATTGGGAAATCTTGGTTCATGTTGTCGGATGTGACTATTGATGTATCTTCCAGACTCGCACCAGTAAATTCGTGTAGTCATTGGGGATGGTTTGTTAGGCTAAAGTGAATTCGTGTAGTCACTTTAGTCAGTTAAAGTCGTGTAGTCACTCGAGTCCTACTTGAGTTCGGACCAAGCCGGAATCGGATTGTGTGTTGTCCTCTGACCGATTCGTGTAGCGTTTTGGGTGCACGTAGGAGATTTGTGAACAGTCAGTTATCTGATGATATGAGCATTGACTCTGTGTGAAATATGGACCAATAACCTATTATAGAATGGCTAGTTACATGACCTTGTTACTTAAGGTGATTATTGATTCTTGTGAGATACGGACCAGTTGTAATTCTTTTCATACATAGATCGAGATTAATATATAATTATCTATAATTTGAGATATATGGTATATACATGAGGGTTTCCTTGTTTGGATTATTTCTCTCGACGTACTACATCCCGAGTTGTATATTTTAAGTATTATTTGCATCTAGTGTATGACCTTGTTACTTGGATGATTATTCTGATCGCCAGATGCATGATCGACTTGTTACTTGGTTGATTTTCTTGGATTCTTCTGATTATTATATTCTAGTGATAGATTGTATTTAGATTATTAGTATTCCCGTAGCATGCTTCTTTTACTATTATTACTTGTTCTTGCATTGGTCGTTCGACCGTTTCTATTCTTCCTTGTGGGATCTTTCCGTGTGGCATGCACGCTGACATACTCCTGTACTCTTAGGTTGTACGTCAGATCTAGAAGACAGACAGGTTCAGTTTGGAGTGGTACAGGAACCAGAAGATCCTTCACATGAGTGTTTTGTAGACTGAGCAGACGAAGTCGAAGCCTAGTCATTTCTTTTATCAGCTGTTGGTCCTTATTACTTTTATAGTATTTTCCATTTCCGCCTGATCGTTGTATTTTATATTTTCCAGCATTCAGATCGTTTTGTATAAGGGCATGTTTGGCCCGGATGTTATGTCTGGATGATTATTTTAGTTGTGATATGTATCTTTTGGTTCTGAGTTATTTATTATATTTTTGGTACTATGATCGGGGACTTGTGCCTTCACTTTATATTGCTTGACGCTTAGTGTATTAGATTGAATAGAAGGTCTAATACTTTTCTCCTCAGTCTAATATGTCACGAGCTTATTCACGTTCCGATTCTCTGGTATTTTGAGAAGCAGGGCGTGACAGGTTTTTCTCGTGGCCTATGCAGATCATGGTCCTGACCCACTAATGAGATTATAATGGATAATTTAAACGCATATCATATTTCATCCGTAAGACTATACTTGAACATTATCCTATTAACTTGATAAATTATTTTCGTCCTTACCTTACTCAATTTCCATTTTGACTCCGATTTTCTTATTCTTCCTCTAACGGTCTTGATTCTTGCCTTTCCTTCAGAACCATGGTGGGTACACGTAGTAATGGTAACCCATCCAGTAGTAGTGGACAGATGACCAAAGTAGATCCGCAATAACTTTTGGCGATGATTCAGGGACTGGTGACAAACCAACAGTTCTTAGCTGGGCATTTGCAGTAGGAGCCTCAGCACCAGCATACCCCTCGTTCAGAGCCTGGTGTTATGGAATTCTAGTACATACGACCTCCTTCCTTCTCTGGTGTTGGTGGACCTCTAGCAGCAGAGGAATTCCTCAAGGTTACCGAGACCATTCTCACAGTGACCTGTATTGCTCCTATAGAGTGGGTAGATCTTATGGACGTCCAGCTCACCGATACTACACGGATTTGGTGGACGGTCGAGAAGACCCATCTTGTGAGGCCGATTCCGTGGGAGACATCCATGGAGCGCTTCAACAGGAAGTATTTCCCCCAGTTTGCTAGGGATGAACTTCTGCGTAGATTTGTTGAGCTTAAGCAGGGAGGTCGATCAATTGATGAGTATAAAGTAGAGTTCTCTTCTCTTAGTCGGTATGCTCCCTATCTGGTTACCGACCCGACTATTAGGAGGCATTAGTTCCAGAAGGGCCTGAACAAGTATATCAGGTTAGCTATGGATGGTAGAGCACTTGTGACTAATGACGTCGTACTAGATGCAGTACGAGAGATCGAGAGTGTTCAGAAGGAACCTGAAGACCCACATATGATTCAGAGCAGACCACCAGTAGCTCCAGCCCGGAATGATGAGCGTCCCACTTCGAGGCAGCAACAGGCTCCGCAACGGCAACAATATTTTCATCGCCAACCACTTCCCCCTGTGCATCCCTATTAGTGCCCTGGAGTGTAGTCTCTTGGCTAGTCTTTAGTGAGGTGTTCTTATTGTAGCTATCCCGGGCATACTCAGCAAGAGTGCACAAGACGTCTTCGTCTGTGCTTCACTTGTGGATCCCCCGGTCATATCAGTCAGGACTGTCCATAGCAACATTATGCCCGCTTGCCTCTACCTCCAGTTCGGGCAGCTCTTCCCGCTCCACCTCGATCAGCACCAGCAGATCTGGCTCAGCATGGACCCTATCCTCGAACAGGGCCTCTTCCTCAACAGAAGTAGGTTTATCAGGAAGCACAAAGGTAGCAACCACCGCGTCAGACATTCATGATGTCAGCTGTGAAAGCTGAGGCGAACGACCAGGTTATCACTAGTAAGAACTGTTCATTCTTAGTTTTACTTACATATGATCTTATCTTATTTAGCATTACCTGATGATACCATAATAGGATTTGTTTATGAGTGCTAAGTTTAGTTGCATTTATCTCCTCCAGTAATAGGCAATGTTCTTGTTTCTTCCGTTCCTGCTTTATCACTCTTTGACTCTAGAGCTTCCCATTGTTTATTGTCTCGTTGATTTGCGAGTATCCACTCTCTTCCTATAAATCCTCTGACTACGGGCTAGAATATCAACACTGGCAGTGGTATTTTAGTAGCATCCAGTGGTTATAAAGCATGCCGGTGGTCATCAGCGAGAGAGAGCTCTTCGTAGATTTTCTGGTGATTTATTTTTTGAGTTTTGATGTAGTATTTAGGATGGATTGGTTGGGGTTATTATTCGCCACCATTGATTGTCATCGTCGGAGTGTAGTATTTGAGATACCGGATCACACGAGGTTTGAGTTCCTCAGTGGCAGTACATCGGCTAGACTGGTAGAGTACAGAGCTAAACCGTAGAAGCCAACATTTGCTACCATGTAGGTGGAATCCGAGAAGGTAATTATAGTTTGGGAATTTGAAGATGTATTTCCCGACGATATTTATGGGTTGCCACCAGATCGAGCAATTGAGTTTTCCATAGAATTGAAGCCTGGAACTGCTCTAATCTCTAAGATCCCTTATTGTATGCCTCCGGCTGAGTTGACTGAGCTTCGGACTTAGTTGGATGATCTTATGCAGAGAGGCTTGATACGACGCAGTGTATCGGCTTGGGGAGCACCTGTCTTGCTTGTGGGTAAGAAGGATGGATCCAAGAGGGTGTGCATTAACTACTGGGAGTTGAATGCTGTGACAGTGAAGAATAAGTATCCACTTCCCCATATTGATGATATCTTCGACCAATTAGGAGGATTGAGAGTATTTTCTAAGCTGGATCTGCGAAGTGGATATCACTAGGTGAAGGTTAAGGACTCTATTGTTCCCAAGACTACGTTCCGGATGAGATATGGACATTAAGAGTTCTTAGTGATGTCATTTTGTGTGACTAATGCGCTAGAGACATTCATGAACCTGATGAATCTAGTATTCTATGATGTGCTGGACAAGTTTGTAGAGGTTTTTATTGATGATATCCTGGTATACTCCAAGAGTGAAGCGGAGCATGCAGAGCATTTGTGGTACATGTTAAAGACCTTGAGAGAGCATTGGTTATTTGCCAGATATAGTAAGTGTCAGTTCTGGATAGATCGTATAGCATTTTTGGGACATGTGGTGTCAGGAGATGGCATATCAGTGGATCCGGAGAAGGTATCTACAATGAAAGATTGGCCTACCCCTAAGTCGATGTCTGACATTAAGAGCTTCTTGGGATTAGCTAGATACTACCGTCGCTTCATCAAAGATTTTTCAAAGATTACGGAGCTAATGACACGACTTACGAGGAAGGATATTAAGTTTGTCTGGTCTGACGCTTGTGTGCAAGCGTTTGAGGAGTTAAAGTCTCGCTTGATTTCGGCCCCAGTCCTGATGATACTAGATAAGAGCGGGAACTTTGAGGTGTTTTGCGATGCATCAGGTAGAGGATTGGGATGCGTTCTTTAGAAGGATGGTCATGTGGTAGCGTATGCTTCTCGTCAGTTAAAGAAGCATGAGCAGAATTACCCTACCCACGACCTGGAGTAGGAAGCTGTGGTTTTTGCTCTCAAGCTTTGGAGACACTATTTGTTGGGAGAACAGTGAAGGTGTTTACAGATCAGAAGAGCTTGAAGTACATCTTCATGTAGAAGGAACTTAACATGAGACAGCGCAGATGGTTAGAGCTGATGGCAGATTACGACATTGACCTTCAGTACCACCTTGGCAAGGTCAATGTAGTACCAGATGCTTTGAGTCATTTGTCGACGATCATGACCCTCACAGCTTAGTGGAGACTTCAGCAAGAAGTAAGAGATATGAGTATAGAAGTTATTCTTCCAGGAGTCACCGCTTCTTTGATTAATCTTCAGATTCAATCGACATTGGTCGAGCGAATCAAGGTTGCACAAGCAGGTGACTCATTTCTTCAGAAGTGCAGAGAGTTAGCAGTGGTTGGTCTTCGGCTGGAATTTGTTGTTCATGAGGACGGATCCTTACGATTTGGGAGTCATATCTACGTACCAGAAGGAGATGTTCGAGAGGAGATATTATGGGAAGCTCACAGCTTACAGTACTCTATTCACCCTGGAGGTACGAAGATGTACAAGGATCTGAAGCTGAACTTTTGGTGGTGTAGTATGAAGAGAGATGTGGCTCATTGCGTGGCTAAGTGCCTTGTATGTCAGCAGGTGTAGGCATAGCATCAGCTCATCGCATGTCTTTTGCAGCCATTGCCTATTCCGGAATGGAAGTGGCAGCATGTCACCATGGACTTCGTTATTGGCTTACCTCGGAGCACTAGACAGAATGATGCTGTTTGGATGATCGTAGATCGATTAACCAAATCGGCTCACTTCATTCCATTCCGAGTGGGACAGTCGACGAAGCTTCTTGCTCAGATATACATGGAGGAAAAATATCTATCTCTATATGTTCGATGAGTTTCTCTTTCTTAAGAATGTTAAGCTCTAGTATTGCAGGAGATCATGCGATTGCACAGTGTTCCAGTGTGCATCATTTCGGATCGCGATACCCGATTTACTTTAGAGTTATTGAAGAGTTTGTAGACGAGTCTTGGGACCAGTCTCAGTTTTAGTACAACTTATCATCCTCAGACTGATGGGCAGTCAGAGAGGACCATTCAAATTTTAGAGGATATGCTTTTTAGATTTTAGAGGATATGCTTAGAGCTTGTATGCTTGACTTTCACGGGTCGTGGGAAGATCACTTGCATTTGGTGGAGTTTGCATACAACAATACCTTCCAGGCTAGCATTGGAATGGCCCCTTTCGCGGCATTGTATAGGAGGAAGTGCCACTCTCCTTTGAGTTAGGAAGATGTTAGTGAGCGGGAGATATTTGGGACCGAATTGATTGCCAAGTCACTTGATGCTGTCAGGATCATTCGGGAGCGACTTCGCATAGTGCAAGACCGATTCAAGCATTGGGCGGATGCGAAGCGTCGACACTTGGAGTCTCAGCCAGGAGATCATATGTTTCTAAATATTTCCCCTAACCGAGGCACCATTCTCTTTGGAAGGCGTCGGAAAATGAGTCTGCGATATGTGGGACCTTTTGACGTATTGGAAGGAGTTGGAGAAGTGGCGTACCGACTTGCATTACCATCCGCATTGGCTGGAGTGCATGACGTATTTCATGTTTCTCAGTTACGGATATATGTTAGAGATCCGAGTCATGTCATAGATTTCTCTTTGTTTATGGACATGTAGTCTATTTTGAAGCCTTCTTTGTATGTGTTGAATTGAGTCTCTAGTTCTATATTTTTGTCTTTAGTTTCTTTGTGCATCACCCTTATTTTAATTCCGAGATTTGTTTTAAGGAGGGTAGGATGTAAGGACCATGATTTTCAATTTTGATTTGAATAAATTTTTCTGGTATTTAAATATTAAATATTATTTTTCAAAAAGAGTATTTGTATTTTTCCTAAATTTCTAGAATTCCCTATGATTTAAAAATCTGATTTTTATATTTATTTAATGATTTTGCTAATGGTAAGTTAAATTGTTACGGTGAAAACTTTTTAAATTATGTCACGCCCCGCTTCCTAAAAAACCCAGGAATCGGAACGTGAACAAGCCCGCGACGTATTAGATCAATGAGAATAAATAAAATCATTTCTCCTCAACCTAATACGCTAAGCGTCTGGAAATAAATACAATACAAAGTCACAGGTCCCCGATCACAATCAACAAAAATATAATGAACAACACAGAATAAAATAATATATATCACAATGAATATTCATCCCGGACATAATAATTGGGTCAACATGCCCTTATACAAAACTATCTGAATGAAATACTGGAGAATATAAAAATACAATGATCAAAATGAAATGAAAGTGCTACAAAACAAACTGGAAGGAATGACTAAGCTTCAACTTCTTCTGCTCTGTCCGCTAGGCACTCCTACAGAGAATACTCGGCTCTGGTGTATCTCCAAGCTATACCTGCTCTTCCTCTAAGTCTGACGTATACCAGAGAAACAGGTGTACGTCAGGGTGCATGGCACACGACAAGACCCCACAAAAGAAAATAGAACAAACGAAAACCAAAGCAGAAATTGATACGATAAAAGAAACAACAAAAGAACGTACAACTGAAAAC
>BQKN01015789.1:0-10673 GCA_022839385.1 Asparagus kiusianus | reverse complement strand
CTCCGCTCATGGCCTCCGACTCTGATCATAGCGCCTCCGAGGACGTTGGCTCTTCCGCCACCGTCGTCAACGTCGACGCTCCACCTGCTTCCCCTGTGAGTTTAGTCCAGGGGTCCTCTGCTCCGGACCCCGTGGCTCACCCTGCATTCGTACCCCTCCAGAGGCTGGAGGGTTTGGTGCAGGGGATCGCCATATCGGTCGGCGTGGGCGACAGGCGGTACTTCGATGAGCTTCCTCTTGTAGAAGCGAGCTTAAGGGAGGTCCGCCAAGCGGGCGGTACCTCGCTCGCACGTCAGTGTGAGCGGGAGCTTCACCGTGTGGAGGGGTGGATGTACCGCCTTGAGGAGCTGGCCTATGACGGTCCCTCCGACGTGCCGCCGCCCCTCTCGCTGCGCCTCCTGCTCGAACGTGAAGAGTGGGCAAAGCGGATTCGGGCGAAGGAGGCCGAACTCAAACATCTGCGCAAGCAGCATCAGGCGGTTCTCGACAAGATGGACGCCTACTTGGACGCTGCTTTCTTTGAGGACGCCGGCTCTCTCCGCGGCGAGGCAAAGCTACGGGAGCGTGAACGGGAGGCGAGGAGGCTCAGCGAGGCTACCGAAGTGGTGGACAGGGCGCTCCAACTCCTTCGCCAGGAGGAAGAAGATAGCGAGGTGGCCTTAGCCAGGCGGCAGCAGGAGCAAAAGGAGAAGGCGAGGAACCGGCGTGAGGCGGATCGTGCGGCGGTCAAGGCCAAGATTGGTTCTTTCAGCCTGCTGAAGTTCCTGTAATGCTCATGCTGTTTAAGTCCTCTTCTTTTTTTTTGTAATTCGGTTGATGCGGGTTGCATCACAATCTTAAACTTAACGTATGTAATTTTGGCCCGTAGTGGCTCTTGGCTTTGATTACTCTGCCTAGTTTTCTCTTTATTTTATGGCGTGCATCTGGTTTGTTTTGCCCTTAGGTTAAACTCGTTTGGGTCATTTGGCCTTTTCTTATGTCTTCTCTGGCAAATTCGCCTTGGACTTGGTCGTTTGGCCTTTTCTCTGCTCTTGGCTATCTGTGGCGTGGAGTCATGTCAGACCTATCTTTCGCGTTGCAAATCAAGTGGGATCAAGGGATAACACTTGGTCTAAAACCAGGAATGGCTGATCGCGCATGCGATCGACCGATATCTCCCCAATCTTCGACTCGCCAGTCGACGGGTAGCCGTTTGAAGGGCCTGTCGGGCGTGATGCCCGTCGGACCGCCTTCGATAATCGTTACCGCCCGTGAGGGTGGTGACGTAGGCGATAATCAAATCGTTCAGGGATGTAGGAATGTGACGATCGATCGTTGTAGGAGCCATCGCGTGGTAGGCCACTACCCATCAGCTATCCTAAGGGAATGTTAAGATATCTGGAATAGGCCAAATAGTTCAGGAACGTAGGAGTGTGACTATCAACCGAAGTAATAACACATCGTATGGTAGGTTATTACTTAGGCTGTGCCATTCGCAAGAATAGCGGCGCCAGTCATCGGAGGTAATCATTAACCTGATGAAGTTTTGTCGCGATCGGAGCAACTACGGGGTCTTATCATCTCATTGAAGGAGACTAATAAGCTGGTTCGGTTAGAAGTGGTGGTTAACATAACCGAGTTGTTTGCCGCGATATGAGCGACTCTGTTGAATTAGCCATCCTATTGGGGAGGATTGGCG
This sequence comes from Asparagus kiusianus, assembly GCA_022839385.1. Lineage (NCBI taxonomy): Eukaryota > Viridiplantae > Streptophyta > Magnoliopsida > Asparagales > Asparagaceae > Asparagus > Asparagus kiusianus. Next base: position 8,995 of record BQKN01015789.1, on the reverse strand, counting down.
AATTGACTTTCGCCAGTGGTTTGGTATCAATCTAGCAATGGGGGTTTATTGCGATTTGAGCAACCCTGTATCTATCACGCTGTGAGCGACCTCGGTGGATCCACCATCTTATTGGGGGAAGGATTGGCGAATTGACTCTGAGTCTGCTGCGATATGAGCGACCTTAGTGGATCCGCCATCTTATTGGGCAAGATTGGCGAATCGAACTCTGACCGAGATCTTTCGTCAGAGCGGGTAAGGTAGGGACAGTTTAGCCTCGTGTACCAGTTGGAGGAGGGGTGAGGGCCAGTTTAGACTCATGCACTCGTGGGAGTTTCGGGAAGAAGAACTAAGGGTAGTACTTCTTCAAGTATTTGTCGTTGATAGGCATCATGATCTTGTCGCCGTTTGGCTTGACAAGGCGGTAAGCTCCATTCGAATAGACTGTCTCTATTACGAATAGCTCTTCCCACTTGGATTGAAATTTACCTTTCTTCTTGGAGGTAAGGATCATCGGTCGGCGAACGGCCAGCACCAGTTCTCCCTCCTTGAAGGCTCGGCATCTGACTTTCTTGTCGAAGGCCTTAGCCATTCGGGCTTGATAGAACTCAATGTGTTATTGAGCCTCCAGCCGTTTGTCGTCCAACGCTTCGAGCTCGGCGAGTCGTTGTCGGTGGTTGTCTTCCACTGTCATCCCTGTTGCCAAGGCGACGCGGAGGGACGAAATTTGAATCTCTAATGGCAACACGGCCTCACAACCGTATACCAATGAGTAGGGCGTGTGGCCGGTCGGTGTGTGAACCGTTGTGCGATACGCCCACAAACTCTTACCAAGTTTCTCATTCCAATCGCGTTTGCTGGTGGAGGTTAACTTGGTCAAGATCTTGATGATCGTTTTGTTGAAGGCCTCTGCCAAGCCATTCGCCGATGGGTTGTAGGCCGTGGAAGAGAGGTTCTGTATTCGGAACTTGTCGCAGAACCTGGTGAATGCATGGCTGACAAATTGCGTGTCATTGTCATGAATGATACGTCGGGGTACACCGTATCGATAGATGACATGGTGTTTGATGAACTTAATCACGTTGTTAGTCTTGACTTCTCTCAAGGGGATGGCTTCGGCCCACTTAGAGAAGTAGTCAGTGATCGCGAGAATAAAGCGATGACCTCTCGCCGAAGGGGGGGGATATTGGCCCCACTATGTCCATTCCCCATGCTTCGAAGGGCCATGAAGCCTTTGTCAGGTGTAGGTCTTCAGGCAGTTGGTGCATGTAGTTAGCGTGGACCTGGCACTCATGGCAACGCTTCGTGTAGACGACCGCGTCGTGAACCATCCCAGGCCAGAAATAGCCTATCCTTCGCAGGCGATCCCAAAGTTTGGGTCCAGGCTGGTGGGCCCCACAAACGCCGCCGTGGGCCTCGCGCAGAGCCTCTTGTGCCTCCGCTTTTAAAAGGCATCGGAGCAACAAGCCGTCGTATGACTTTCGATACAACGTCTTGGTGGTTGAATCATAGTAGAATCTCGTAGCACGTCTCCGAACAGATTCCCGCTCCTTTGCATCTTCGGGCAATACGCCGTATAAGACGTAATCGATGATCGGGAGGCGCCAATCCTCAGCACTGGGCTGATCTGGGACTTGATGGGTGGCGTTCGCTTCTGGAGCATCTTTCAATCGAAAGAGCCTTCTGCTCGCCACTGTGACCCATTGGGTGGTCCCTAACGGTTGAGCCAGGTTGGCTGCCAAAGAGGCGAGCGCGTCCGCATGTGTGTTTTTGGATCACAACACGTGCTCAATGCGGAAACTCTCGAACGATTCCACTAGCTCGATAGCCGCTTTGTGGAGAGGATTAGGTCATCGTTCCTAATTTTGTACTCGCCGGTCATCTGTTTGATGATGAGTTGGGAGTCGCCGTAAGCCTCTAGATGCTGTATCCCTAGCTCTTTCGCTAACTCGAGTCCGATGAGTAATGCATTGTACTCTGTCACATTGTTGGTACATGGCTCTGTCAAAGAAAAGGCTCGGGGTAGTACGTGGTTACGTGGAGAAGTGAGGACTACCCCCACTCCTGCGACAATAGAGCCATCCGCAGCCGCGCGAGACGCGCCGTCGAAGAACATCTTCCACAGCTCCGGTAGCGTAGTTACGTTGGCTTCGGGCGGTTCATCTGGCAAATCTTCAAACAAGTCGGTCTTTGACCCCAGTGGGTGACTGGCCATGAGATCGCAGATGGCCTGTCCCTTGACGGATTTTTGGGGCATGAAGTGGATATCATACTGAGAGAGGAGAAGAGCCCACCTAGCCAGGCGCCAGTTCAACGCTGCGGGTTATGTCATGAAGACCCTAATAGGGTTTATCCGGGAGATGACATGGATTGTCTGGCCGACCAGGTAGTGTCGCATCTTTTGGATGGCGAATACCAATGCCAAACATTCTTTTTCGACCATCGGGTACCGCTGTTCAGCCCCTTACATGGTCCTACTTAGGTAGTAGATGCCTTGCTCATGGCCCACGTCATCATTTTGCGCCAAGAGAGCACCCAGAGAATGCTCCATGGCCTGGATATAGATGAGAAAAGGTCTCCCTGAAATTGGCGTAGCGAGGACTGGCGGATTCGAAAGGTAAGCCTTGATGTCCTCAAAAGCCTTTTGGCAAGACTCGTCCCATACGAAGGAAGTGCCTTTCTTCATAAGCTTGGAGAATGGCTGGCACTTGCCCGAAAGGTTTGAGATGAACCTTCGGACGTAAGCCAATCGTCCTTGAAGGCCTCTTAACTCTTTAAGATTTCGGGGCGGCTGAAGCTCTTGAATGGCTCGCACCTTGTCTGGATCGATCCGGATCCCTTTCGTCGTGACAACGAAGCCGAGGAACTTACCACTAGACATCCTTAGAAATGACTTCATGGGGTTCATTTTGAACTGGTGAGTTCTCATGAGTTCGAACATCGTCCTCAAGTCTTGAAGGTGGTCACCTTTGTGGTGACTCTTCACGACCAGGTCGTCTACGTAGCATTCCACCGTTTTTCACAGGTGTTCTCGAAAGATCGTGCTCATGGTGCGCTGATAGGTGGCACCGGCGTTCTTGAGTCCAAAAGGCATGACCGTGTAGCAGTACACCCCCATGGGAGTACGGAACAAAGTGTGTTTCTCGTCTTCGGGGTGCATTTTGATCTGATTATACCCGGAGAAACCATCCATGAAAGACATCCTCTCAAATCCGCACGTGTTGTCGATGATGACATCCGTGATGGGCAAAGGAAATTCGTCATTCGGGCATGCGGCGTTGAGGTCTCTGAAGTCGATGCAGATACGGATTTTACCGTTTTTCTTCAGGACTGGAACAATATTGGCCACCCAGTCAGGATGCTGTTCCTCTCTGATGAAGCCGGATTCGATGAGCTTCTTCACTTCAGCCTCAATCGCCTCCATAATCTGAGGGCAAAAGCGCCTCTGCTGTTGTTTGACTGGTTTGGCGTCTGAGCTGATGTTGAGGCAATGCGTGGCGATCCGCGGATCCAAACCAGGCATGTCTTCATAGTTCCACGCGAAGACGTCAATGTATTCCCGTATGAGGGCGATGAGATCTTCTTTTTCCTGGTGGGGCAGATTGCCGCTGATGAATATGGGCTTGGGATTCGCCTCAGTACCCATGTTCACCTGGAGGATTTCGTCTTCGGTCGGTGGTTCCCGTTGCTCGAAGCGACTACTCCATTGGGCGTTAACATGGCGATCCCATGTCTCGTCATAAAGTGGAAGTTGTCCATCCTCCGCCATTTCGGCGGGATCCATTATAGCCATGTTGACTGTAAAGCCCTCGAACAGATCCCTCATGCTAACATCCGAGTCCCACGCCGAGGTTACCGACGATCGATCTTCTGAGCGCGCGTAGTCGGAGTCCTCGTTGACATAACAACATAGGTCTGATGAGGAAGAGGAGTAGCCTAAGCCCCTCCGAGTCCTGTTGAAGTAATTTGAGGGCTTACCCTTGGGCACGTGGGCAGGTCGGATGACCGTTTTGCGCCCTCGGCCATAATTCAGACACTCTAAACACGTGAGGTCATACCCCATGTCGCTCATCACGCGTTTCGTAATTTGGCTGTATTGCGAAAACTGAGGTGCTGGGTCCTCGTCTTCCGACTCGTCCCACATGGTGCGTAGGGGACTATCGATTCGGCCGAAAATAATATCTTTTTGATAATTATTTCGGGCTGGCACAACAAATACAGATCGCGACGATTCCATCGGCCACGTTCTCGCGACATATGACGAGCATACTGGCATGTACAGGGAGGGATCGCCGCGGAGTTTTGCTCACGAGTCGTTGGGTCCGTCATCCTCAGACGTAGAACAAGGCGACACATAAGCAAAGTTGGACTTTTCATTCATGATAATCTTCTCCGCCTGAGCGACGTTGGTTACATGATGACTCTCATAACCGATTACAATTGACTCGAAGTCGTTTAGTATTAGGTATCGCCGTACTCAGGTTCGCTATCCGCCTCATTACCGCTCCCCGGTTCTTCAACCGATGGCTCGACGGGGTCCTGGTACAATAGAGAGTCTGTGAAGTAATTCTTGACGCCTTTGAAGGGTTGTCTGTCGGCCACTACTGTTTTCACACGTTCGTAATCGTCCACATACTTCAAGCATTGGTGAAGGGTGGATGGGACTATTCGATTGCCATGGATCCATGGGCGCCAAAGAGCACGTTGTAGGAAGGCTCGACATCGATGACGTAACAGGTCACCTCCATCTTCATGTCGCCTATTCGGCATTTCAGGCGGATTTTACCCAGCGGCCGCGTCCCCGTGGCGTTGAAGCCAAAAATGGTTGTGGTGGTTGAGGACAGACGTTTTAGCGGTATTCCCAGGTGCTTGATTAACTTCAGGGGTACGATGCTCAACGCGGAACCCGGGTCGACTTGGATCCGATCCACTTTCGCCGACCCGACGTATCCCGTGAAGTACAGTGGTCGATCATGGGATGTGTTCTTAATGAGCATATCCTCAGGAGTGAAAGTGATGCACGGGACCCGTCTTTCTGAGACCTGGCAACAATTCGCACATTCTTGTCCCGCCTCCGTCTCTTTCGAGAAGTGGGTCGAGAATGCCTCTGAGTCCGCCAACGCCTCCTGTAGGGCCTCCCGGGTAGTCCTGGATAGCCTAAGGAGGTCGTACATGGTAATTCGCGCAGGGATGCTTTTCAGCTGCGCGAGCACGTTGAACCTGAACGGTTGGTGGCTCGAGCTTGGTCCATCTGGATTGGGAGGGGTTGTCGCGGCCGGCCTCGCGGGAGGTCTCGCTGTGTTCTCCACCCTCGTGGGGTATTCCTTTGCGAATTCCTTTCCTGCTCTCGTGGCAAAGACGTTGGTGTCTTCTTCGGAGTCGGTCAGGGCGGTTATCGCTGTGTTATCTCTATCTGGGATGGCAGAGACGACGTTGCAATGCTTTCCCTTGGCCTCCTTCGAAGGCCTTGCAGTCCACTGTTCATCGTTAAGGAGGTCTGGATGGACCCACATCACCTGCCCCGATGGCAGCGTCTGTGGGACTAAACCTTTCCCCCGCTGGTTATGAGGATCGTCGTTGGTGATCTTCAAGACTGCTTTGGGGATAGGAACTACCCCCACCGGAGCTTGAACCTCTGGGAGATCTGTCCCAAAGCTCAAGGTGATCATGCTCATAGTCACTTGCTTTTGGACTTTCTCCTTCTTCAAGACCCCTGCGTCGTAGAGAGCTTGGAGCTTGTCTTTGAGGACATAGCACTTGGTTGTATGGTGACCAAGGAATCTGTGATAGGCACAGTAACTTGGATCACCAGTCTTGTCCGCCTCCTCAGGCTTCGTGGCTTCTGGTAGTTTGATTCGGCCGCTCTTGAGCAGTGTATCGAACGTTGCCACCACCTGATCTTCCTTAAAGTCGTATTGCCGCGGAGGGCATTGCTCGAACTGTCTGGGCTTTGACCTTGGGGCAGCTTTTGGCGTTGGGCCGGAATCGACGGCCATGATCTCCTTTCCTCTCGTTCGAGGGGGATTCTTTGGCACAGTCGGCTCCGCAGCTCCCTTCTTAGGCTGTGGCTCTTCCGCCTCTAGCCTCTTGATCATGTTCTCTACCTGTTCACCCTGACGCACCAGTTCCTTCCACGTCCGGGTTTCCACCGCGCCTATTTTGGATAGGATGTGGATCGCCAGGTTGTTGCGGCACATCTCGATCAGTGTCAACTCGGAGACTTAGTCCTGACAGTGGACTGATCGGTTCCGAAACCTTTTTACAAAGTCATTGACCGACTCTGACTTTCATTGTTTTTCAGCCAGGAGGGTGGCCATCGACACTTCCGTGTCGTCATCGAAGAAGCGGGCCAAAAAGAGTCTTTCGACGTCGGCCCACGATTTGATAGAGCCGGGTTCCAGCTTGTGGAACCATTCAAAGGCCACCCCTTTGAGGGTGCCTATGAATAGTCACGTGAGAATGGCGTCATTCCATGTAAGGAACCTAGTCTGCGCCATGAAGTAGTAGATGTGCTGCCAGGGCGAGCCCTTGCCGTCAAATTACACCAAGCTGATCGGCTTGAACTTCACCGGGTACGGGACTGTATCCCATTCAATAGGGTAGGGACGGACCACCCCCAGCTTGTTCATGTTTTGCTGAAGCTTCAACACGTTAAGCTGGTCTTGGAACTCGTCGAACCTCTTATCACGGGTGCTACATCGGTATGTGACGTCCCTAGCGACGTCTTGGAAGAGTGATCGGATTGCGGATTACTGCTGTCTTCTGTTTTCGTCGCCGGACGGTGGGGAGGTGCCCACTCTTTGTCCCCAGTTCGCCGAGGTAAGGGGCGTTGGGTTGCCCACTCTTTGTCCCCAGTTCGCCGAGGTAAGGGGCGTTGGGTTCTCTTCTTCTTGTTCTTCTTATTCAGAAGTTGCTCCATCATCTCTCTTAGAGAGTCAATGGTTGCCTGTTATTCCTCCATCTTTTGAGCCATTGTCTGCTCGTGAGTGAGTTCCGTCATGTGTACCCTCGCAGGTGCTTCCTGGCTTGAGTGCGAGGTTTGAGACGTGGCCGCCGCCGAGTGAACCTCGTCTTCGCCACAAGAGGGAAGGGCTACGGCGGAGTAATCAAACCCGATGCTTGTCCCTCTGCGACTATGGGTACGCTGGTATATGCCCTATTGTCGGGGTCGGGCGAACCGAGGGTTAGGCCTCAGGATGGAGTCCGAATCCGGAGAGTCGGAGAGTACCCCCTTACCCTTGTCCGTCATGTTGACTGTGGCGGACAGGAGTTCTAGGTCGTCGGCAGCGCGTCCTTTTTGGTGACGACGCTTTCGACGGGAGGTCCTCTGTCGAGAAGGTTGTTGAGAAAGTCTCTCAAACACCGAAGGCTTCGCCATTCCTATGCATTGGCAGTCGGCGAGTACCGTGTGGATGAGCCTTTCGCAATAGCACTGAGGACTCGCCTCATGTATAGTGCGTTTGCGAGTTAAATATTCTCGGAGATCTCCTGTGGGTGGTTGGTGATAACCCCCAGCATCGGAAGGATCGCTTGGGTGAGTACACGAGAGATCTTTGGATGTACTCTCTGGCGCACGCTGGGTGGAATGCTGTGGTGCTAGAGTTAGGCGATCTCGCCTTGACGGGCGAGTTTTCGCGTTTGGGCGAACTCCAGTGTGTAGGCGAGTTTCGGCCCTTCGTTTGAACGAGCGGGTTCATGAAGTGTCGTCTACTTCCTTGCCTTTGCGTTTGTCGGCCAAAGGATCATAGCGAGGTTCACCAGCCTTCAAGGATTCGCCTATTCTGGTAGGCCCACTCGCTCGGGGTGGTTTATTCGCGTCAGGGATGTGACCTGAGAAGCGAAGTCCACCTGAGCGGGTGGCCCCATCCTTTTTGGCTGGCGCTCCTGATTTGGAGGGCCTCCCGATATTGGGCGAGTTGTCCTCTCGTCTGACGCTTCTCGGGCCTGTATGGTAATTCAGGCCGTTGTGTGAAGCGGAGGTTTGGGTTTCCTGTCCGACAAGCGTCTGTCGTCGCTGTTGGCTAGCTCTTACAGTGGGGAGAGCATCCGCACGGGCTGTGGCAGTGTAGCTTGTGCCGGAATGAACTGGTGCCTCCTTCGTGACGGGTGTCACCGAGGGTCGTTTGGTGACCCACCTAGTAGACCCTCCCCTCATACTCTCGATCTGGGACTCGGCCTCGAGAGAGTTCGGGATGGATTTCCCCATCGAGACTTGGGTAGAGCCTTCTGGCGCGGGAGCTTTGACCGTCTGAGGTCGGCTCCTGCGCACGACTCTGTGGCGCTTGCGGGACGCTTCGCCACCGGAAGAGGAGGAAGACAAGTACTCTTCGTACTTGGCCTGGTCAAACTCGATCTCTAGGGACTCCACCGTCGTCCCAACAGCAACCTCGTCGAACTGAGCTACCACCATTTCGTTTGAGGAAACAGCTTCTCCCACTGTGGTCGCCATCTTCTGTAGGTGTAATTTTTTATCTCCCGAAAACAGGGAACTTTGTTTGTATTGATAAGAAGGCTTATTACAAACTAATAATCAAATGATTATAACAGAAGCAGAGGGAAGGCCCTCTTTATTTAATCGTGGGGACTTTAAGGTAGCTACAGGATGCTTCGCTCGGTGCTCGTGCCGAGTCTGCTTCCCTTGGACGATTCGACTGAGGTTGTCGGAGAGCTTCAGTACTTAGTAGAAGCTCAGGGTAAGGGAGTTCGTCTCTTCTGGCTCGCCGGCGATCAGGGCTCGGAGCTAGGAGATGGCGCTGTAATGCAAGGATATGCAAGAAGCCTCTTCCTCTTTTGATTGATCAATCGATCGATCCCCTTAGGGTTGCTGAAAGAAGCTTTTAAATGGGAGAGAGACAGTTTGGCTATTCCTGGAATTATGGGATGTGACCATACATTGTTCAGAGACATTCTGCTGTTCCTTTGTGCTGCCAGCGGTCATTCGAGGAGCCGCATGTTGTGTCACATCGTGTAGGAGTGGGAAAGCCCCTCCTCGTATCGGTGACAGTGGCAACCAGAT
>BQKN01015788.1:0-10623 GCA_022839385.1 Asparagus kiusianus | reverse complement strand
ATCTGGTTGCCACTGTCACCGATACGAGGAGGGGCTTTCCCACTCCTGCACGATGTGACACAACATGCGGCTCCTCCAATGACCGCTGGCAGCACAAAGGAACAGCAGAATGTCTCTGAACAATGTATGGTCACATCCCATAATTCCAGGAACAGCCAAACTGTCTCTCTCCCATTTAAAGGCTTCTTTCAGCAACCCTAAGGGGATCGATCGATTGATCAATCAAAAGAGGAAGAGGCTTCTTGCATATCCTTGCATTACAGCGCCATCTCCTAGCTCCGAGCCCTGATCGCCGGCGAGCCAGAAGAGACGAACTCCCTCACCCTGAGCTTCTACTGAGTACTGAAGCTCTCCGACAACCTCAGTCGAATCGTCCAAGGGAAGCAGACTGGGCACGAGCACCGAGCGAAGCATCCTGTAACTACCTTAAAGTCCCCACGATTAAACAAAGAGGGCCTTCCCTCTGCTTCTGTTGTAATCATTTGATTATTAGTTTGTAATAAGCCTTCTTATCAATACAAACAAAGTTCCCTGTTTTCGGGAGATCAAAAATTACACCTACAGAAGATGGCGACCACAGTGGGAGAAGCTGTTTCCTCAAACGAAATGGTGGTAGCTCAGTTCAACGAGGTTGATGTTGGGATGACGGTGGAGTCCCTAGAGATCGAGTTTGACCAGGCTAAGTACAAAGAGTACTTGTCTTCCTCCTCTTCCGGTGGCGAAGCGTCCCGCAAGCGCCACAGAGTCGTGCACAGGAGCCGACCTCAGACGGTCAAAGCTCCCGCGCCAGAAGGCTCTACCCAAGTCTCGATGGGGAAATCCATCTCGAACTCTCTCGAGGCCGAGTCCCAGATCGAGAGTATGAGGGGAGGGTCTACTAGGTGGGTCGCCAAACGACCCTCGGTGACACCCGTCACGAAGGAGGCACCAGTTCATTCCGGAACAAGCTACACTGCCACAGCCCGTGCAGATGCTCTCCCCACTGTAAGAGCTAGCCAACAGCGACGACAGACGCTTGTCGGACAGGAAACCCAAACCTCCGCTTCACACAACGGCCTGAATTACCATACAGGCCCGAGAAGCGTCAGACGAGAGGACAACTCGCCCAATATCGGGAGGCCCTCCAAATCAGGAGCGCCAGCTAAAAAGGACGGGGCCACCCGCTTAGGTGGACTTCGCTTCTCAGGTCACATCCCTGACGCGAATAAACCACCCCGAGCGAGTGGGCCTACCAGAATAGGCGAATCCTCGAAGGCTGGCGAACCTCGCTATGATCCTTTGGCCGACAAACGCAAAGGCAAGGAAGTAGATGACACTTCGCGAACCCGCTCGTTCAAACGAAGGGCCAAAACTCGCCTACACACTGGAGTTCGCCCAAACGCGAAAACTCGCCCGTCAAGGCGAGATCGCCTAACTCTAGCACCACAGCATTCCACCCAGCGTGCGCTAGAGAGTACATCCAAAGATCTCTCATGTACTCACCCAAGCGATCCTTCCGATGCTGGGGGTTATCACCAACCACCCACAGGAGATCTCCGAGAATATTTAACTCACAAACGCACTATACATGAGGCGAGTCCTCAATGCTATTGCGAAAGGCTCATCCACACGGTACTCGCCGACTACCAATGCATAGGAACGGCGAAGCCTTCGGTGTTTGAGAGACTTTCTCAACAACCTTCTCGACAGAGGACCTCCCGTCGAAAGCGTCGTCACCAAAAAGGACGCGCTACCGAAGACCTAGAACTCCCGTCCGTCACAGTCAACATGACGGACAAGGGTAAGGGGGTACTCTCTGACTCTCCGGATTCGGACTCCATCCTAAGGCCTAACCCTCGGTTCGCCCGACCCCGACAAGAGGGCATATACCAGCGTACCCATAGTCGCAGAGGGACAAGCATCGGGTTTGATTACTCCGCCATAGCCCTTCCCTCTTGCGGCGAAGACGAGGTTCACTCGGCGGCGGCCATGTCTCAAACCTCGCACTCAAGCCAGGAAGCACCTGCGAGGGTACACATGACGGAACTCACTCACGAGCAGACAATGGCTCAAAAGCTGGAGGAACAACAGGCAACCATCGACTCTCTAAGAGAGATGATGGAGCAACTTCTGAATAAGAAGAACAAGAAGAAGAGAACCCAACGCCCCTTACCTCGGCGAACTGGGGACAAAGAGTGGGTTCCTCCCCACCGTCCGGCGACGAAAATAGAAGACAACAGTAATCCGCAATCCGATTACTCTTCCAAGACATCGCTAGGGACGTCACATACCGGTGATAGCACCCGTGATAAGAGGTTCGACGAGTTCCAAGACCAGCTTAACGTGCTGAAGCTTTAGCAAAATATGAACAAGCTGGGGGTGGTCCGTCCCTACCCTATTGAATGGGATACAGTCCCGTACCCGGTGAAGTTCAAGCCGATCAGCTTGGTGCAATTTGACGGCAAGGGCTCGCCCTGGCAGCACATCTACTACTTCATGGCGCAGACTAGGTTCCTTACAGGGAATGACGCCATTCTCACGGGACTATTCATAGGCACCCTCAAAGGGGTGGCCTTTGAATGGTTCCGCAAGCTGGAACCCGGCTCTATCAAATCGTGGGCCGACGTCGAAAGGCTCTTTTTGGCCCGCTTCTTCGACGACGACACGGAAGTGTCGATGGCCACCCTCCTGGCTGAAAAACAACGAAAGTCAGAGTCGGTCAACGACTTTGTAAAAAGGTTTTGGAACCGATCAGTCCACTATCAGGACTAAGTCTCCGAGTTGACACTGATCGAGATGTGCCGCAACAACCTGGCGATCCACATCCTATCCAAAATAGGCGCGGTGGAAACCCGGACGTGGAAGGAACTGGTGCGTCAGGGTGAACAGGTAGAGAACATGATCAAGAGGCTAGAGGCGGAAGAGCCACAGCCTAAGAAGGGAGCTGCGGAGCCGACTGTGCCAAAGAATCCCCCTCGAACGAGAGGAAAGGAGATCATGGCCGTCGATTCCGCCCCAACGCCAAAAGCTGCCCTAAGGTCAAAGCCCAGACAGTTCGAGCAACGCCCTCCACGGAAATACGACTTCAAGGAAGATCAGGTGGTGGCAACGTTCGATACACTGCTCAAGAGCGGCCGAATCAAACTACCAGGAGCCACGAAGCCTGAGGAGGCGGACAAGACCGGTGATCCAAGTTACTATGCCTATCACAGATTCCTTGGTCACCACACAACCAAGTGCTATGTCCTCAAAGACAAGCTCCAAGCTCTCTACGACGCAGGGGTCTTGAAGAAGGAGAAAGTACAAAAGCAAGTGACTATGAACATGATCACCTTGAGCTTTGGGACAGATCTCCCGGAGGTTCAAGCTCCGGTGGGGGTAGTTCCTATCCCCAAAGCCTTGAAGATCACCAACGACGATCCTCATAACCAGCGGGGGAAAGGTTTAGTCCCACAGACGCTGCCATCGGGGCAGGTGATGTGGGTCCATCCAGACCTCCTTAACGATGAACAGTGGACTGCAAGGCCTTCGAAGGAGGCCAAGGGAAAGCATTGCAACGTCGTCTCTGCCATCCCAGATAGAGATAACGCAGCGATAACCGCCCTGACCGACTCCGAAGAAGACACCAACGTCTTCGCCACGAGAGCAGGAAAGGAATTCACAAAGGAATACCCCACGAGGGTGGAGAACATAGCGAGACCTCCCGCGAGGCCGGCCGCGACAACCCCTTCCAATCCAGATGGACCAAGCTCGAGCCACCAACCGTTCAGGTTCAACGTGCTCACGCAGCTGAAAAGCATCCCTGCGCGAATTACCATGTACGACCTCCTTAGGCTATCCAGGACTACCCGGGAGGCCCTACAGGAGGCGTTGGCGGACTCAGAGGCATTCTCGACCCACTTCTCGAAAGAGACGGAGGCGGGACAAGAATGTGCGAATTGTTGCCAGGTCTCAGAAAGACGGGTCCCGTGCATCACTTTCACTCCTGAGGATATGCTCATCAAGAACACATCCCATGATCGACCACTGTACTTCACGGGATACGTCGGGTCGGCGAAAGTGGATCGGATCCAAGCCGACCCGGGTTTCGCGTTGAGCATCGTACCCCTGAAGTTAATCAAGCACCTTGGAATACCGCTGAAACGTCTGTCCTCGACCACCATAACCATTTTTGGCTTCAACGCCACGGGGACGCGGCCGCTGGGTAAAATCCGCCTGAAATGCCGAATAGGCGACATGAAGACGGAGGTGACCTGCTACGTCATCGATGTCGAGCCTTCCTACAACGTGCTCTTAGGGCGCCCGTGGATCCATGGCAATCGAATAGTCCCATCCACCCTTCACCAATGCTTGAAGTATGTGGACGATTACGAACGTGTGAAAATAGTAGTGGCCGACAGACAACCCTTCAAAGGCGTCGAGAATTACTTCACAGACTCTCTATTGTACCAGGACCCCGTCGAGCCACCGGTTGAAGAATCGGGGAGCGGTAACGAGGCGGATAGCGAACCTGAGTACGGCGATACCTAATACTAAACGACTTCGAGTCAATTGTAATCGGTTATGAGAGTCATCATGTAACCAACGTCGCTCAGGCGGAGAAGATTATCATGAATAAAAAGTCCAACTTTGCTTATGTGTCGCCTTGTTCTACGTCTGAGGACGACGGACCCAACGACTCGTGGGCAAAACTCCGCGGCGATCCCTCCCTGCACATGCCAGTATGCTCGTCATACGTCGCGAGAACGCGGCCGATGGAATCGTCGCGAGCTGTATTTGTTGTGCCAGCCCGAAATAATTATCAAAAAGATATTATTTTCGGCCGAATCGATAGTCCCCTACGCACCATGTGGGACGAGTCGGAAGACGAGGACCCAGCGCCTCAGTTTTCGCAATACAGCCAAATTACGAAACACGTGATGAGCGACATGGGGTATGACCTCACGTGTTTAGAGTGTCTGAATTATGGCCGAGGGCGCAAAACGGTCATCCGACCTGCCCACGTGCCCAAGGGTAAGCCCTCAAATTACTTCAACAGGTCTCGGAGGGGCTTAGGCTACTCCTCTTCCTCATCAGACCTGTGCTGTTATGTCAACGAGGACTCCGACTACACGCGCTCAGGAGATCGATCGTCGGTAACCTCGGCGTAGGACTCGGATGTCAGCGTGAGGGATCTGTTCGAGGGCTTTACAGTCAACATGGCTACAATGGATCCCGCCGAAATGGTGGAGGATGGACAACTTCCACTTTATGACGAGACATGGGATCGCCATGTTAACGCCCAGTGGAGTAGTCGCTTCGAGCAACGGGAACCGACCGAAGACGAAATCCTCCAGGTGAACATGGGTACTGAGGCGAATCTCAAGCCCATATTCATCAGCGGTAGTCTGCCCCACCAGGAAAAAGAAGATCTCATCGCTCTCATACGGGAATACATTGACGCCTTCGCGTGGAACTATGAAGACATGCCTGGTTTGGATCCGCGGATCGCCACGCATTGCCTCAACATCAGCTCAGACACCAAACCAGTCAAACAACAGCAGAGGCGCTTTCGCCCTCAGATTATGGAGGCGATTGAGGCTGAAGTGAAGAAGCTCATCGAATCCGGCTTCATCAGAGAGGAACAGCATCCTGACTGGGTGGCCAATATTGTTCCAGTCCTGAAGAAAAACGGTAAAATCCGTATCTGCATCGACTTTAGAGACCTCAACGCCGCATGCCCGAATGACGAATTTCCTTTGCCCATCACGGATGTCATCATCGACAACACGTGCGGATTTGAGAGGATGTCTTTCATGGATGGTTTCTCCGGGTACAATCAGATCAAAATGCACCCCGAAGACGAGAAACACACTTTGTTCCGCACTCCCATGGGGGTGTACTGCTACACGGTCATGCCCTTTGGACTCAAGAACGCCGGTGCCACCTATCAGCGCGCCATGAGCACGATCTTTCGAGAACACCTGTGAAAAACGGTGGAATGCTACGTAGACGACCTGGTCGTGAAGAGTCACCACAAAGGTGACCACCTTCAAGACTTGAGGACGATGTTCGAACTCATGAGAACTCACCAGCTCAAAATGAACCCCACGAAGTCATTTCTAAGGATGTCTAGTGGTAAGTTCCTCGGCTTCGTCGTCACGACGAAAGGGATCCGGATCGATCCAGACAAGGTGCGAGCCATTCAAGAGCTTCAGCCGCCCCAAAATCTTAAAGAGTTAAGAGGCCTTCAAGGACGATTGGCTTACGTCCGAAGGTTCATCTCAAACCTTTCGGGCAAGTGCCAGCCATTCTCCAAGCTTATGAAGAAAGGCACTTCCTTCGTATGGGACGAGTCTTGCCAAAAGGCTTTTGAGGACATCAAGGCTTACCTTTCGAATCCACCAGTCCTCGCTGCGCCAATTTCAGGGAGACCTTTTCTCATCTATATCCGGGCCATGGAGCATTCTCTGGGTGCTCTCTTGGTACAAAATGATGACGCGGACCATGAGCAAGGCATCTACTACCTAAGTAGGACCCTACAAGGGGCTGAACAGCGGTACCCGATGGTCGAAAAAGAATGTTTGGCATTGGTGTTCGCCATCCAAAAGATGCGACACTACCTGGTCGGCCAGACAATCCATGTTATCTCCCGGATAAACCCTATTCGGGTCTTCATGACACAACCCGCAGCGTTGAACTGGCGCCTGGCTAGGTGGGCTCTTCTCCTCTCTCAGTATGATATCCACTTCATGCCCCAAAAATCCGTCAAGGGACAGGCCATCTGCGATCTCATGTCCAGTCACCCACTGGGGTCAAAGACCGACTTGTTTGAAGATTTGCCAGATGAACCGCCCGAAGCCAACGTAACTTCGCTACCGGAGCTGTGGCAGATGTTCTTCGACGGCGCGTCTCGCGCGGCTGCGGATGGCTCTATTGTCGCAGGAGTGGGGGTAGTCCTCACTTCTCCACGTAACCACGTACTACCCCGAGCCTTTTCTTTGACAGAGCCATGTACCAACAATGTGACGGAGTATAATGCATTACTCATCGGACTCGAGTTAGCGAAAGAGCTAGGGATACAGCATCTAGAGGCTTACGGCGACTCCCAACTCATCATCAAACAGATGACCGGCGAGTACGAAATTAGGAACGACGACCTAATCCCTCTCCACAAAGCGGCTATCGATCTAGTGGAATCGTTAGAGAGTTTCCGCATTGAGCACGTGTTGCGATCCAAAAACACATATGCGGACGCGCTCGCCTCTTTGGCAGCCAACCTGGCTCAACCGTTAGGGACCACCCAATGGGTCACAGTGGCGAACAGAAGGCTCTTTCGATTGAAAGACGCTCCAGAAGCGAACGCCGCCCATCAAGTCCCAGATCAGCCCAGTGCTGAGGATTGGCGCCTCCCGATCATCGATTACGTCCTATACGGCGTATTGCCCGAAGATGCAAAGGAGCGGGAATCTGTTCGGAGACGTGCTACGAGATTCTACTATGATTCAACCACCAAGACGTTGTATCGAAAGTCATACGACGGCTTGTTGCTCCGATGCCTTTCAAAAGCGGAGGCACAAGAGGCTCTGCGCGAGGCCCACGGTGGCGTTTGTGGAGCCCACCAGCCTGGACCCAAACTTTGGGATCACCTGCGAAGGATAGGCTATTTCTGGCCTGGGATGGTTCACGACGCGGTCGTCTACGCGAAGCGTTGCCATGAGTGCCAGGTCCACGCCAACTACATGCACCAGCCGCCTGAAGACCTACACCCGACAAAGGCTTCATGGCCCTTCGAAGCATGGGGAATGGACATAGTGGGGCCAATATCCCCCCCTTCGGCGAGAGGTTATCGCTTTATTCTCGCGATCACTGACTACTTCTCTAAGTGGGCCGAAGCCATCCCCTTGAGAGAAGTCAAGACT
This sequence comes from Asparagus kiusianus, assembly GCA_022839385.1. NCBI lineage: Eukaryota > Viridiplantae > Streptophyta > Magnoliopsida > Asparagales > Asparagaceae > Asparagus > Asparagus kiusianus. Next base: position 2,743 of record BQKN01015788.1, on the reverse strand, counting down.
AACGACGTGATTAAGTTCATCAAACACCATGTCATCTATCGATACGGCGTACCCCGACGTATCATTCATGATAATGGCACGCAATTTGTCAGCCATGCATTCACCAGGTTCTGCGACAAGTTCCGAATACAGAACCTCTCTTCCATGGCCTACAACCCATCGGCGAATGGCTTGGCAGAGGCCTTCAACAAAACGATCATCAAGATCTTGACCAAGTTAACCTCCACCAGCAAACGCGATTGGAATGAGAAACTTGGCGAGAGTTTGTGGGCATATCGCACAACGGTTCGCACACCGACCGGCCACACGCCCTACTCATTGGTATACGGTTGTGAGGCCGTGTTGCCATTAGAGATTCAAATTCTGTCCCTCCGCGTCGCCTTGGCAACAGGGATGACAGTGGAAGACAACCACCGACAACGACTCGCCGAGCTCGAAGCGTTGGACGACAAACGGCTGGAGGCTCAATAACACATTGAGTTCTATCAAGCCCGAATGGCTAAGGCCTTCGACAAGAAAGTCAGACGCCGAGCCTTCAAGGAGGGAGAACTGGTGCTGGCCGTTCGCCGACCGATGATCCTCACCTCCAAGAAGAATAAATTTCAATCCAAGTGGGAAGAGCTATTCGTAATGGAGACAGTCTATTCAAATGGAGCTTACCGCCTTGTCAAGCCAAACGGCGACAAGATCATGATGCCTATCAACGGCAAATACTTGAAGAAGTACTACCCTTAGTTCTTCTTCCCGAAACTCCCATGAGTGCATGAGTCTAAACTGGCCCTCACCCCCCTCCAACTGGTACACGAGGCTAAACTGTCCCTACCTTACCCGCTCTGACAAAAGATCTCGGTCAGAGTTTGATTCGCCAATCTTGCCCAATAAGATGGCGGATCCACTAAGGTCGCTCATATCGCAGCAGACTCAGAGTCAATTCGCCAATCCTTCCCCCAATAAGATGGCGGATCCACCGAGGTCGCTCACAGCGCGGCAGATACAGGGTTGCTCAAATCGCAATAAACTCCCATTGCTAGATTGATACCAAACCACTGGCGAAAGTCAATTCGCCAATCCTCCCCAATAGGATGGCAAATTCAACAGAGTCGCTCATATCGCGGCAAACAACTCGGTTATGTTAACCAACACTTCTAACCGAACCAGCTTATTAGTCTCCTTCAATGAGATGATAAGACCCCATAGTTGCTCCGATCGCGACAAAACTTCATCAGGTTAATGATTACCTCCGATGACTGGCGCCGCTATTCTTGCGAATGGCACAGCCTAAGTAATAACCTACCATGCGATGTGTTATTACTTCGGTCGATAGTCACACTCCTACGTTCCTGAACTATTTGGCCTATTCCAGATATCTTAACATTCCCTTAGGATAGCTGATGGGTAGTGGCCTACCACGCGATGGCTCCTACAACGATCGATCGTCACATTCCTACATCCCTGAACGATTTGATTATCGCCTACGTCACCACCCTCACGGGCGGTGACGATTATCGAAGGCGGTCCGACGGGCATCACGCCCGACAGGCCCTTCAAACGGCTACCCGTCAACTGGCGAGTCGAAGATTAGGGAGATATCAGTCGATCGCATGCGCGATCAGCCATTCCTGGTTTTAGGCCAAGTGTTATCCCTTGATCCCACTTGATTTGCAACGCGAAAGACAGGTCTGACATGACTCCACGCCGCAGATAGCTAAGAGCGGAGAAAAGGCCAAACGACCAAGTCCAAGGCGAATTTGCCAGAGAAGACATAAGAAAAGGCCAAATGACCCAAACGAGTTTAACCTAAGGGCAAAACAAACTAGATGCACGCCATAAAATAAAGAGAAAACTAGGCAGAGTAATCAAAGCCAAGAGCCACTACGGGCCAAAATTACATACGTTAAGTTTAAGATTGTGATGCAACCCGCATCAACCGAATTACAAAAAAAAAAAAGAAGAGGACTTAAACAGCATGAGCATTGCAGGAACTTCAGCAGGCTGAAAGAACCAATCTTGGCCTTGACCGCCGCACGATCCGCCTCACGCCGGATCCTCGCCTTCTTCTTTTGCTCCTGCTGCCGCCTGGCTAAGGCTACCTCGCTATCTTCTTCCTCCTGGAGAAGGAGTTGGAGCGCCCTGTCCACCACTTCGGTAGCCTCGCTGAGCCTCCTCGCCTCCCGTTCACGCTCCCGTAGCTTTGCCTCGCCACGGAGAGAGCCGGCGTCCTCAAAGAAAGCAGCGTCCAAGTAGGCGTCCATCTTGTCGAGAACCGCCTGATGTTGCTTGCGCAGATGTTTGAGCTCGGCCTCCTTCGCCCGAATCCGCTTTGCCCGCTCTTCACGTTCAAGCAGGAGGCGCAGCGAGAGGGGCGGCGGCACGTCGGAGGGACCGTCATAGGCCAGCTCCTCGAGGCGGTACATCCACCCCTCCACACGGTGAAGCTCCCGCTCACACTGACGTGCGAGCGAGGTACCGCCCGCTTAGCGGACCTCCCTTAAGCCCACTTCCACAAGAGGAAGCGCATCGAAGTACCGCCTGTCGCCCACGCCGACCGATATGGCGATCCCCTGCACCAAACCCTCCAGCCTCTGGAGGGGTACGAATGCAGGGTGAGCCACGGGGTCCGGAGCAGAGGACCCCTGGACTAAACTCACAGGGGAAGCAGGTGGAGCGTCGACGTTGACGACGGTGGCGGAAGAGCTAACGTCCTCGGAGGCGCTATGATCAGAGTCGGAGGCCATGAGCGGAG
>BQKN01015787.1:0-70071 GCA_022839385.1 Asparagus kiusianus | reverse complement strand
GTTTCGCTCCTTCTGACTTCTTTTGCCGTCCTTTATGGCTTCAACCATGCTTCTATTCTCAAGATATCATGAGAATCACCTATCCTCAAGCTCCCATGAGGATCGCTAAGCTCCCGAAGCAGAGAAGAAGATACACCCGTATCAATAAGTGAAGATGAGAAATAAGAGAACAAGTGTCTAATAGGAAAAGACGCTTTGTTTTCAGATTCAAATCAGAGTAACTCAAGTTATTCTGATGGTGAGTATTTGGATGAAGAGGTATATCCTCTTATGATCAACTTTATTCTAAGTATAAAGAGATATTAATTCATTTGGAAAATATAGCTCATGAATATAAAAAAACTAAAAAGAAGAATACAAATTTAAAGAAAGAAAATAAATTTTTGTCAAAAAATTTTGAATTTTCCTCTTCAAATTTGAATTTTTTGTTGATTCAACCTCTCTTGAGTGCATGCAATGTTCTTACAAAATCAAATTTCTTGTTTATCTAAGCAACTCAAAAATATTCAATATGAAAAAGAGAAATTAGTTGCAAAGATAAATGAGTTATTTTGTGATTTGTCATATGAAAAAATTAAGTTTGAAACTTGATGCATAACAATTATTTCTGAAAACGAACAACGAAAGTCCAAAATTAGTGATTTGGAAAAAACCGTGAAGAATTTTTTATTATGTTCAAAAGTCTTAACATGGTTCTTTCAAATCAAGGATATGCAAAAGCTAAAACTGGACTTGGTTATTCATATTCTGAAAAATATAAAAAGTTCCAACCTTCTTTTGTAAAGAGTAATAATCTTAGTTGTTTTGATCCAATTCCCAATGGATCTTATCATTCTATATACTCATTATGTAGAAAACTGACCATGTTTTTATGAGCTATTGTATGAGATATAGAATTAAAACAATCATATAGATTTGGATTTCGAAAGGCCATTTTTACTAACCAATCTGGACCTATGTGGATACATAGGTCATAATTATCTGCTTTCTTTAGACTTGATCAAGGATTGAGTCAATATACTATGATTGCTCAAGGTCTCAGGTTGCCAAATCCCATCCTTAATCTGCATTATGAGGAGATCTGGGTTTGATATATTTATTATATATTCTCTCCTCATACATGTAAGTGTTTCTAAATTTTTTTAATATTGAATACAAAAATTCTCTTCATCGATGGTCCATCGATGGTGCATCATCGATGGACAGATATAAGGGGCAGTTTTTTACTTTTTACCTCTTTATCTTTTTACCCTTTGATCTCTCCTCTCCAAATCTTAGGATTTTTGAGTTTTCTAGCTGTTATTGGTTTGTTTGGATTGATCTATCATCATCATCTCTTTTGTTTTAGAATCACATCAATTTGAAAAAGGTGAGGTTTCTAAACCCTAGATTTTGTTTTTCAAATTTATTGGTTTTAATGTGTTTTGATGGGTATAAATTGCATTACTAGATGATAGATGAGTAGTAAAGTAGTTTAGTTTAGATAAAAAAATATTTGAATTTGTACATGAATTTTGATCGATTTAGGATGAAAACTCATCGAATTCAGTTCTTGGATCATCAATGGTCAAAGAACGCCATTGATGGTCTGTTAACGAGCCATGATGGTCTGTTAACGAGTCATGATGGTCAGAAGGCTAAACCATCCATGGTTGACAGTCATCCATTGATGGTCAGAAAGCTGAAACAACATGTTTTTTTACTCTTTTTCATTTTTCACTCAATATTTTTTATTTCTAAGTTGTCCTTGGTATATTCTCTATGCTAATATACGATTGATTGATTTTTTAGAGAATGTATGGTGGAAAGAGAAATTGATCCTCATAGTCTACTTCTCAAGATTTGATTGAGAAATATTAGCAACTCAACAACATATATGAGCGAGGATTAGATGTACCTCATTTACAGGAGTACTTACATGTGGTAGGACTATTGGATGTCATCTGACTGGGTTTGATGAAGAATAAGAGAGGGTAGAAGGCCAATGTTACATGGGTTCGAGAGTTCTATATGAACTACAATCGGAACTATGGATTGTAGGCGTTAAAAATTGCCTATAGGTTCCGAACACAGCTCGATACAAAGAGAAGGTGAAAACATCATCATCTAAGTCAGGAAAGATCATCCGATGCCTAAAAGAAGCAAAGGAACACACAAAATGGTAAAACGACGGGGCTCCGGTAGAGGTATACTATTACACAGTTATGACTTTTGGACTTAAGAACTCTGACGCAACCTAGCAGCGTGCCATGAGCATAATTTTTTAGGATCATCTATGAAAGATAGTCGAATGCTACGTAGATGACTTGGTTGTGAAGAGTCGTAATAAAGACGATCATCTTCGAGACCTGAGAACGTTGTTCGAGCTGACGCGATCCTATCAACTCAAGATGAACCACACGAAGTCATTTTTGGGGATGTCGAGCGAACAATTCCTCAGATTTGTCATCACGACGAAGGGAATTCACATAGACCCCGATAAGGTGCAAGCTATTAAAGAGCTTCAACCGCCCAGGAACACGACGAAGGGAATTCACATAGATCCCGATAAGGTGCAAGCTATTCAAGAGCTTCAACCGCCCAGGAATCTCAAGGAACTGAGAGGACTACAAGGACGTCTGGCCTACATCCGAAGATTCATCTCAAATCTCTCGGGTAAGTGCCAACCCTTCTCCAAGCTGATGAAGAAAGGTGTTTCCTTCGTATGGGATGAGCCTTGACAACAAGCATTCGATGAGATCAAGACTTATCTCTTGAATCCACCGGTATTAGCAGCCCCGATTTTAAGGAAACCCTTCCTAATTTATGTGTGGGTAATGGAGCATTTTCTTGGCGCCCTCTTAGCACAGAATAACGATGTCAGCCATGAACAAGGTATCTATTACCTGAGTAGAACCCTGTAGGGAGCCGAACGGTGATACTCCATGGTCAAAAAGGAGTGGTTGGCCTTGGTGTTCGCTATCGAAAACATGTGGCACTACCTGGTTGGTCAAACCATACACGTCATCTCCCGGATGAATCCTATCCGAGTCTTCATGACACAGCGCGGATCCTTAAATTAGCACTTGGCAAGATGGGCACTCCTACTATCTCAATATGACATACACTTCATACAGCAGAAGTCCATCAAAGGACAAGAAATCTGCAATCTCATGGCTAGTCATCCGCTCGAGTCGAAGACTAACCTATTCGAAGCCATCTCGGATGAAACCCATGAGGTTAATACAACATCGCAAGAAGAAGTTTGGAGATTGTACTTCGATAGAGCATCTCGCGTAGGCACAAGTGGGTCTATCGTTGCGGGGGTAGGGGTGGTCTTGGTTTCTCCACAAAACCATGTGTTACCCTAAGCTTCTCTTTAACTGAGCCGTGTACTAATAATGTGGCTGAGTACAATGCGCTACTCATCGAACTCGACTTTGCCAAGGAGTTGGGGGCGAATCACCTCGAAGCTTACGGTGACTCACAGCTCATCGTCAGACAGTTGATAGGGGAATACGAAGTCAGAAATGATGACTTGGTCCCATGTCATAAAGCGGTTATTAAACTAGCCGAATCATTCGAAAGCTTCTGTATTGAGCACGTGCTTCATTCCAAGAACACGCACGCAGATGCCCTGGCATCACTGGTAGCTAACCTAGCTCAGCCGCTGGGAATCAGTCAATGCGTCACCATCGTAAGCCAACTCTTCCGACCGGAGCATGTTCTAGAAGTGAATGCATCTCACTAGGCTACGGGTCAACTCGAGTCGAGAGATTGGCGTTTCCCAATCATCGACTACGTATTACAAGGCATATTACCCAAAGACATAAAGGAGTGAGATTCTGTCCACAGACGCGCTCCGAGATTCTACTATAACTCAATAACAAAGGCATTGTATCGTAAGTCTTACGACAGCATATTGCTTCGGTGTCTCTCAATGACAGAAGCACAGGAAGTCCTGCGGGAAGCCCATGATGGTACCTACGACGCTCACCAACCCGGACCAAAGCTCTGGGATCACTTGTGAAGAATAGACTATTATTGGCCTCGGATGATCCACGATGTTGCCGCTTATACTAAGCATTGCCATGTGTGTCAAATCCACGCTAACTACATTCACCGCCCGAAGACCTACATCTGACAGCGACTTCGTGGCCATTTGAGACATGTAGGATGGATGTCGTCAGACCGATATCTCCACCATCAGCCAAAGGTTATTGCTTCATCCTTGCGATAACTGACTACTTCTCTAAGTAGGACGAGGTTGTTCCCTTAAGAGAAGTCAAAACCAGTGATGTGATCAAGTTCATCAAATATCATATTGTCTATCGATACGGCGTTCCAAGACATATCATTCATGATAACGGATCATAATTTATTTATCATGCATTCACTAAGTTCTGTGACAAGTTTAGAATATAGAAACTCGTGTCCACGGCTTACAATCCATTAGCGAATGGACTAGCCAAGGCTTTCAATAAGATGATCGTCAAGATCTTGACCAAGCTGACATCCAACAGCAAGCGCGACTGGAATAAAAAACTTGCTAAAAGCTTGTAGGTATATCATACCACAGTTCACACACCGACCGGTACCATAACTTATTCCCTTATATACGGCTGTGAAGCCGTGCTATCGCTAGAGATTCAAATTTTGTCCTTACGTGTCACACTCATAATGGGGATGACGACTGAAGAAAACCATCAACGACGTCTCGCAGAATTGGAGGCGTCAGATGAGAAGCGGCTCGAAGCTCAACAACACATTGAGTTCTATCGAGCCTAAATATCCAAGGCTTTCGACAAGAAAGTCAAACACAGATCTTTCAAGAAATAAGAGTTGGTCCTTGCTGTTCGGCGACCTATGATACTCAACTCCAAAAAGAAAGGAAAGTTCCAACCCAAATGTGAAGGACCATTCGTGATAGAGACAGTCTATTCGAATGAAGCTTACCGTCTCATCAAACCAAATGGCGATAAGATCCTGATGCCTATCAACGGTAAATTTCTGAAGAAGTACTACACCTAGTCCTCCTTCAATCCTTCATACACGCTGACAAGTATACGAGTATAAACTACTTCTCTATTTACTCCGACAAGTATATGAGTATAAACTGCTCCTTTATATCCTCCAACAGGCGCACGAGGCTAAACTACTCCTTTCTACACTCCGACATGTATACAAGTATAAACTGCTTCTCCATTCACTCCGATACGATAAGTATATGAGTATAAACTGCTCATTCATACCCTCCAACTGGCGCACGAGGCTAAACTTCTTCTTTCTACACTCTGACAAATATACGAGTATAAACTGCTTCTCTATTTCCTCTAACTGGTGCATAAGGCTAAAACTGCTCCTTCCCTCCCACTAGTGCATGAGGCTAAACTGCTACTCTCCTCTGACTGGTATATGAGGTAAAACTGCTCCCTACACTTCCACTTCGGTCAAACCTTCCTACAATTAGGACCAAAGCTAAAATCCTCTCTCGATTCATTCTACAAACAAGAGGTCTATCAAATTGAATGATCAAACCTTTAAACAGTTAGGATCATCTCAAACCCCCATTTGGTCAAACCTTCCTATAGTTAGGATCAAAGCCAAAGTCTCTCACCAATCCTCTCTAATAGGATGACGGGTCCCCAAAACTATCATGTAAACAATCAACTCTGATAGTCCCCTCTAAATTTCCCCTGCCGATCCTCTCCAACAAGACTACGGGCCCACTCCTACTGTCACGTTAATAGTCACCTCTGATAAATCAACTTACCAATCCTCTTCAATAGGATGGTAATTCTACAAAATTGCTCAAAATCGCAACAAACTCCCACTGTAGCGTTAACAGTCACCTCTGATAATCAACTTACTAATCCTCTTCAATAGGATGGTAAGTTATCAAAGTCGCTCCAATCACGACAATCTAATCAACTTACCAATCCTCTTTAATAGGTTGGTAAGTCCTTAAAGTCGTTATAATCACGACAATCCAATCAACTTACCAATCCTCTTCAATAGGATGGTAAGCCCTCAAAGTCGCTCCAATCGCGACAATCCCATCATGTTTAGTACACCTCTGACAAAACGCTCCACCAATCCTCTCCAATAGGATGGTGGGTTCACAAAACTATCACGTTAACGATTACCTCTGATAGTCAACCTCATCATTCCCGCAAATAACGTTGCCCGATCAGTCATCACACTCCTACGTCTCTGAACGATTTGATCTATTCCGTGCATTCTAATATTTTTAGAACAATCGATAGGTAGTAGCCTACCATGTGATACGCTACTATATCAATCAATCGTCACACTCATACGTCCCTAAACGATTTGATTATCCCAACACCGTCATTCCCACAAATGACATTGTTTGTCGATAACGGCCTACCAAGCGATTTGCCTTATCGATTCCCGAATGACAACCTACCAAGGAATGAGTCGTTATTCGGACCCTTTCTCGGTTGCTCATGCGAGGGACCGGTCATTTTTGGCTAAGTTGTTACACTTAAACAATATGGCCTAACCTAATTACGACTTAACAATTGTAATTAACCCAACCCAACGCCTCGAACAGCTAAGGATAGAGAAGAAATTTTAGCGTTAAGTCTAAAAGAAACTTCTCGATAACTCATCATACTGAAGGGGATAGTATGGCTAGCCCGATTCAAATGGTAATCGGTAAAGGTGAACCAAACCCGTTGATAGCTAAGGGTTTGCTAAAAAATCCTAAGTGTGGGTCAACTAGTGAGGAAAGTGCACAAGTTATTCGAGATGCAATGATCAGATAATAAAAGCATTCATAAGCTAATTTTGAGACAATAAATTCGAACAAAGTTATGACAATACATTCAAACAAAGTCGTAACAATACATTCAAACAAAGAAAATAAAAATGTCTCAAAATCAACCCCGTTGGGCTTAGTCCAGCAAGCTGAAGGATGTGAGCTAGGCCTTAATGGTGGCCAGCCTCTTTCTCTGATCTGCTCGGATCTGCTCCTCAGCCTCCTTCAGGAGCTCGGCCTCAGCAAGAGCATCAGTAACAGCAGCCATTGCGTCTTCTCGACACAGCGCATGTAGAGCTTCCATCGCTACTCTATAAGCACCATGAACTCTAGTGCTCTCGAGCTTAAAGTCCTTTAGGGTCGCCTATCCCTAGGCAGTCCTGACCCCTGTACGCTCGGTAATATTATTGTAAGCATCCATCTTGGTCTGCAAGTGACGTAGTCACTCACACAAGTTCGTGATAATAACCTCCTGCTCTGATATCCTCTTCTCTCGAGCTTTATGCTCACGAGAAGCTTTGATTCGGGCTTTGATTATGAGTAGCGCTACCTCATCATGTGGGTCGAAGAATACTAGCCCTTCCAATCGATGCATAACTCCCTCCAGGCGAATGAGCTTTTGCTCACAACGCCTAGCTAGCCCGATACCGCCCATGCACTGGATGTCCTTCAAGCTATCTGCTATGAAAGGGTAAAAGTTAAAAAAAGGTACCCCACCTAACGCTAACAATAGAGATTGCTTGTTTCATAGCATTCTCTAACCGTTAGATGATGCCCTACACGGATACGAGGTCTGGAGAAACAAATTCTTGACTAGGGACCATCATAGCAATGGGCTGCACCTGAGGAGAGATCCATCGTCATCAACAGGCGGCTTCCATCTATAGCCCCCTATGTTGGTCGGGTCTGGGAAGCCAGGCTTATATTTGGGTTATGGGGAGTATGTCCAAGCAAATGCCGGAGCGAGCAACTCCTCCTCATTATTGGATATCAGAATAGGCTCAGGCTCCTATCTCGCTGGCCTCCTCTTGCGGGCAATCTCTTCATATTGGTCTGCTTTCTCTCTGGAGAAGGGTCTCTTCCCAGAGGATCTTAGGTTGTGAGGCCTAACAACTGGGGCCTCCTCTCGAGCTGCACAATACAATAAAAAGAAGTTAGAAATTTTTGACCCAAAAGGTCAAAAATTTTCCAAGTCTTGAGGACAAGCGGCCTGCAAAGTGCAGGCGAACCCCATCATGCAAGTAGGATAACGAGACTCGCCAATCAAGCAGAGCTCGCCTGATAAGGTAATAGCTCACGATCAAGTAAAGCTCGCCTGACAAGGGTGAAGTAGAAGCTCGCCGATCAAGCAGAGCTCGCTTGATGAAACCAAGAGCTCACTGGTCAAGTAGAGCTCTCCTGATGAAGGCAAAAGCTCGTCTGACAGGCAAGCTCGCCAAAATAGCAAAGCCTCATCTGATTAGATGAAGATCGCTAGAAGATGAACATGAATCTATTCGTCTTCTTCACTTTCAGTCCCCTCGACTTACCATGATGAGGTTGAGTCGCGTTGGTGGCAGCAACGTCAGCGGTGGTGTTGGAAGAAGCGGTGTTCTTCTCCTCCTTAGAGATGAGCACCTTGAATTTGGGGGCCATTTTGGGCTCGAAGAGAAGAGAAAATGAGGATGAGGGTTCAAGTTTTCTTCGAAGGCTTGAGAGTTTCAGATGAAACAGTAGTCTCCCGACGAGGGAGACGAACGCCTTATATGGACAGATCTCAATTGATATCCGCCATCACAACCGAAACTAGCGGCTCAAATCGTCTGCAATGGCTCGATTCGATAGTTCGAATCAAACAGCGGTTTGCGTGGCGAGACGTTTGGAATTCCAAAATGAATGACTAAGATTTGGTAGTTCGGGCCACGATCTCTCATCGAATCGACGGTTGAGATCAAGAACGCCACCAAATCAACGACTTTAATCGAGCACGTGAAAACGAGACATCAACTTAGCTAGCAATTGCAAGAAACCACCTGCAGACATGTGGCTCACCCTCATAAACTTGGGGCTTGCTTGCAGTAATCCAGTTCGCCTGCAAGCACGAAGATTGCCCTCACAAATTAGGGGCTCACTTATAGCCAACTAGCTCGCCTGTGAGCAAGAAGCTCGCCCGCATATTTAGAACTCGCCTGCCAGCTACTTGACCTCGCCTGAAGACTCGAGCTCGCCTACACTTCATTAAGCTCGCCTGAAGAGCTCAACTCAACCAAGGGGCTCAAATTCGCCGAAACCAATGAATAGTGATCCTCTTCATTTAAAGTGTTCCAGACTACATACAACCTGATTTAGGTCTGAAAACTTTGAAGGGGGTTTTGTAGGCAATAAAAATTACCTTTACACAAGAGAGTTTAAACCTCGCCCATTAGAGCTCACTGACATACCCAAAGTAAGAAAAAGGCCAAGTGGAGCTCGCCTGCAAGCCAAATCTCGCCTGCATTGCTTAACTTGCTAGCACAAGTCAAGCTCACCTACATTCAAGAGGCCAAGCAGAGCTTGCCTACAAGCTAAATCTCGTGAACACACAAAGCTCTCCCGCAAGCCAAAGCTCGCCTGTTTGCTTGACTTGACACCACAAGACAAGCTCACCTACATTCAAGAGGCTAAGTCGACCTCGCCTCCAGCACGAGTCAAGCTCGCCTGATTATCGAGCTTGCCAGCACGAGCTCGACCTCGCTTGAACACATTGCTCGCTTGCATGAGTCAAGCTCGCCTACAGTGAGTTCGCCCGCACGAACCCAACTTGCCAACAAATGCCACCTCACACGCTCGAAGGGTCCACTAGCCGACCCCGCCTGTTCGCTAAGCTCGTCTGCAAGCTCGCTTGAACGTTCAAGCAGCTCTCAAGCTCACCTATAAGCCTGTCAGCCTTGTCTAAACAGTGCAAGCGGGTGCTTGCTTAGAGGAGTAGGCCTACCCACTTCTCACGCCCTGGGTAATGAGGCATGGCTCCTATCACCCCTATAGTGGTCATATTCTATAGCTATAGGGGGAGTATGCTACTCCTTACTTCTATTAGTGATCACATCCCACAAATCAAGGGATGACCCATGCCATCATTTGCCTATTTATAGGATCCCTTTGCCAACATGAAAGGGGTTCGATTCAGTTCGGTTGACAATATTTTCAAAAGGGCTGAGCATTTTAAGACTCTTTAAATAGAGGTCTCCATTAGCTTGTTTGGTAGAACTTTCCTAGTGTTTTGCCTGAATTGTTAAAGTAGACTCAATCTAAACTCAGTTTTGAGACTCTTAGTTTTTTGCAAACTCTTGCATATTAGCCTTCTCTGAGCATTCGGTCTTGATACTCATCAAGCTCCGGTATTATCGAACTCAATCACACAAGAGCTTCTGCTGTGTACTGAAGCTCAACCGCAACTTTGATTGGATCGTCCAAGGGAAGCAAACTCGATGTAAGCACTCGAGGGAGACATCCTATCGCTACCGAAGAACCCACGTTAAACAAGAAGAGCATTCTTTTCACTTCTATTGTAATTTGATTATTGATTTGTAATAAGCTATTCTTATTAATACAAATCTTCTTTGGAGAACCATTTTACGCCCTACAGTGCCAGCTTAGAGATTTGAAGTCTGAGGTCACATGTTATGTGATTGATGCAGAGACTTCCTATAACTTACTATTGGGTCGACCCTGGATTCATAGTAATGCTATAGTTCCTTCTACCCTCCATCAATGCCTGAAGTATGTGGACACTAATAATAAGATCAAGACGGTGGTCGCGGATAAGCACCATTTAAGGGGTTGGAAAATTATTTTACTGACTCTCTTTTATATGGTGCTGAATCTGATACTGAACCATCGGCCCAGGGCACAGACAGCAGAGAAAAAGCTGATACCGAAGCCGGGCTCAATTAAGACAAAGGTCTTGCATTTAATAACATTGAACCCTTTGTAATCGATTTTGACGGTGGAGAATCGTCAGACGAAAGTTGTAACTAGTAGCTTGTCAATAGTAATTATGCAATAAATGACAATTTAGAGTATGTGCCTTATCTTGATGATGTAATGTAGGGACTGTATAGTAACCCTGACATACATATGTCGCTTCAGTCATCTTGTATGACAAAGAAGTGTGTCCGAGACTCATTCGGGATGACTTTTGTCTTACCTGCAAAAGCAAGGGGTGAAAAAGAAACGGTCTTCGGTAAGGGGGAATCGTGTCCACCATCAAATCCCTTCTTGGAGATCAACACCGATGATGAAAGACTTGGTCGACATTTCTTCAAATAAAGCCCACATGCACGTGACTATATGGAAAAAGAAAGGATACAATCTTACTCTTGGAGAAGGTCTTTTCTTTGGCCGAGGTCCTCGGGTTTCACCCCGCCCTTCCTATGTGCCAAGGGGAAAGCCCGACAACTATTATGAACATAAGCGAGGTCTAGGCTATATCTCTTCATCTTCCGATGAGTGTTGTTGACAAGTTAATAATCATCTAGATGGGCATTCCTCAGATTCTTCCGCATGGGATGCTGATGTTTACCTTGGAGAAATGTTCAAGGGTTTGATGGTAAATATGACCGCTATTCACCCTGCAGAAATAGAGGAAGACTATCAGTTACCAACTTGGGAAGATTCTTGGACACATCATCTGAATATCCAATATGGTGACAAATTCGAGCAAAGAGAACCTCCCACTAAGGATAAAGTGACTCAAGTAAATATGGGTGATGAAGAAAATCAAGCCCATATTCAACAGTGACAGTCTCCCACCAGAAGAAAAGGAGGAGTTGATTACCCTCATTATAGAATACATTGATATTTTTGCATGGAACTATGAAGACATGCCATGACTCGACCTAAATGTAGCTTTGCACCACCTTAATATCAAGCCGGATGCCAAACCTGTTAAGCAACAGTAAAGATACTTTCGTCCACAAATCATGGAGGTAATTGAAGCCGAAGTCAAAAAGTTGATTGATTCAGGCTTCATCAGAGAGGAGCAATATCGAAATTAGGTGGCGAATATTATCTCGGTCCTTAAAAAGAATGGGAAAATTAGAATCTGCATCGACTTCAGAGATCTGAATATCGCTTGCCCAAAAGACAACTTCCCTCTTCCCATTACAGACGTTATCATCGACAACACGTGTGGGTTCAAGAGAATGTCTTTCATAGACAGATTCTCAAGATACAATCAGATTAAGATGTATCCGGATGACGAAAAGCATACCTCGTTCAAAACACCACTTGGCATCTTTTGCTACACGGTGATACCCTTCGCCTAAAGAACGTGAGTGCTACATACCAATGATTCATGACAAAGATTTTCCACAAACACCTTCAGAAGACCATCAAGTGCTATGTTGATGTAAGGACCATGAATTTTCGATACTAGTTAAAATAATTTTTTGGTATTTTAAAATATTTAATTATTATTTTTAAAAGAGTGTTTGTATTTTTCTCCATTTTCTATAAATTTCTATGATTTAAAGTCCAAGTTTTATGTTTATTTAAATGATATTAATATTTATAAATTAATTTTGCATGGTGATAATTTCTGGAATTAATCCATTGTATTATTAATACTATTATGTATTATTTTTAAATAATATGTTGTATTATTATTATTATTACATATTATTTCGTATAATACGTTGTATTATTAATTACGTATTATTTGTATAATTTATTGTATTATTTCTTCTGTTACATATTATCTGTCATATTAGTATAGCTAGTACGTTTTACTCTGTGGATAATTATTCCATAATTATTTAATTTTAAATATAAGTAATTATATTTTTTATTAATTATTCTTTTTTAATTGTGTAATTTCTTGCATTATTTCTACTGTTGCATATTATCGGTTGTATTAGTACAAATTGTACGTTTTATTGTGTAGATAATTTTCACATAATTATTTAATTTATTTTGTAATCATTATTATTTTTAATTATTTTTCAAAACCCTAATTCATACCTATATATAACTATATATATCCCTCTGTATCTCTCTCTCTATGTTTTTTTCATCTCATGCCGCCTCTCTCTCTCTCTCTCTCTCTTATTTCTGTCTCTCTCTTCCCTTTTCTCTCTCTCTCCATCTCTCTCGTTCTCAGTCTTCACCGCACCTCTCGTTCTCTCTCTTCTCCAGGCGACCACCGCGTTCGCCTCCTCTTCCTCCCCTCTTCCCCAAGCCTCCTTGCCGCTGCCCGCCGACGGCAGCTCGCAACCCCTCAACCCCTGAATTCGCCACCACCATCACCTCCGCTTCCTCTCTCCCCTCCTTGACCGAGCAACCTTGCTAGATCCCCGTACAGCCCGTCGGAGCCCACTGAGACATCCTGACGACCCCGACAACCTCCTCCCACCTCTGGCAAGCCCGAACAGCGGCGAAAGGCTCCGAACAGTGAAGAACAAATCCGAACGGCGAGAAATTACACTGCAAAAAACTGCAGCTTTGTACCGACTTCACACGCACTTTCCGATCACCTCCGATCTCTGTTTTCGTCAATTTCTTCTTTGATGAGTAGCCATACATGTTGCCTATCACCTCTAATTTATATCACACTCTAACCCATTATTTATCTCTCTTAATAACGTCCGAAACATCACTCGACGGTAGCAGTGAGCAAAAAACAGCAACGCTGTACCGATTTCGCACGTATTTTTCGGCCACCTCCGGTCTCCGTTTTTACCATCGTCTTCGCCGGTGTGTAGCCCTTTATATTGTCTATCACACTGTATCTTCCTTTCACTTGGGGTCATTTTCTACCTCTCGTTATGTCGCTTCGAATATCACTAATCGCTACTAATACCTCCCTTTTTGTATTCTATCACACGATTGACTTTCTGACGAGTCGCTGAACCCGTTGTGACCCGTACAGCCACCCGACGACCCCCACTTCCTTCTACGACATCCTCGATAATATTCCTGAGGCAAGATCCCGATTCTCGTTTAGTTTCGTTTCAATTCGTATATTTGTCGTACGTGCGAATTTATCTTTTTTTAATTGTTTTATTAGAATTTTAGATCTGTTAATAATTATATATGTGGGTCTGATGAATAATATTGAATGAATCATAATTATGTGATAAATATTATTTTTTGAATAATTATAATATTTTTAGGAATTTATTTTGTGGAAGGAAATCATTTTAGAATGATAAATATTTTTAAAAGAATTTATTTTGGGAAAATAGACTATTTTGAATTAATGAGAATTTATCTTGTAAAAAGATTATTTTTAATTTATGAATTTATTATTTTAAGAGATTATTTTTAGAATAATTATGGTGAGAGATAATTTGAAAGAAATTTATTTTGCAAAAGAATTATTTATTTTGAATTAATTTAGTTTATGATCGTGTGATTGATGGTTGTTGACCGTGACATTTTATGTGCAAATCATCCACCGATTTCATGTTTCTTATTCTGATTACGTGACATACCATGTTTTATTTACATAATATTAGTTGCATTGGTTGATCCTTATTGTTATTGAGAATCGTTAGGAGTTTATGACTATAGTGATCTGTGTGACATGAATAAGACCTAGAGGCTTGTGTGTTGTTGAATTAGAAATACAAGAGATGTTGGGGTGGAAAAGTCTCTGTTCATGTACTCGGATAAGGTTGTTGATATATCTTTCAGGCTCGCACCAATGGATCGGCGTCGCCACTGGGTTGGTTTGTTGGGTCAAAGTAGATCGGTATCGCTACTTTGATCCGTGAGTTTGATATTCACCCGAGTTTAGCTTGAGTCCGGACCAGGCTGAAAATAGATTGCATGTAGTCTTTTGACTGAGTTTTTATAGCGGTATTGGATGCACGTAGGTGATTTATGAACAGTCAGTTATCCAATAATATGAGCGTTGACTCTGTGTGAGATGTGAACTAGTGACCTGTTATAGGATGACTAGTTACATGACTTTGTTTCTTGGCTAGGTATGATTTCTTATGAGATGTAGGCCAGTTGTACTTCTTGTCATACATAGATCGGGGTTAATATTTAATTATCTATAATTTAAGACATATGGTATATACATAAGGGTTTCCTTGTTTGGATATTTCACTCGACGTACTACGTCTCTTGTTGTAGATTTTTAAGTATTAATTCCATCTAGTAGTATGACATTGTTACTTGGATGATTATTCTGATGGCCAGCTGCATGATCTTATTACTTGGTTGATTTTTGGATTCTTTTGATTATTATATTATTATAGTGGTGGATTACATTTAAATTATTAGAATTTCAATACCATACTTCTATTATTATTATATCTGTTTTTGCCTTGGTCATTCGACCATTTCTTTCTCCCTTGTGGGATCTTGTTGTGTGCCATGCACGCTAACGTACACCTATTTTCTCTGGTGTACGTCAGATTTAGAGGAAGGACAGGTCTAGATTGGAGATACGCTAGAGGCCGAGTATTCTCAGCAGGAGCGCTTTGCAGACAGAGCAGAAGAAAAAATCGAAGCCTAGCCCTTTCTTTTATTATCTGCTGGTCCTTGTTTACTTTTGTAGTTCTTTTTATTTTCGTTGATTGATGTATCTTTGTACCTCTTTAGTATTTAGTTGTTCAGTTTTGTATAAGGGCATATTGACCCGAATATTATGTCTTGGATGATATTCAGTTATGATATGGATCATTTTGTTCTGAGTTTGTCTATTATATTCTTGCTAACTGTGATCGAGGACCTGTGTCTTTGCATTATATTTATTTCTAGACGCTTAGCGTATTAGGTTGAGGAGAAATGTTTTATTTTTATTTACTCTCATTGATCTAATACGTCGCGGGCTTGTTCACGTTTTGATTTCCCGGTATTTTGGGAAGCGGGGCGTGACAGATGATGGTTTAGTCGTGAAAAACTGCAGTAAGGATGACTACATTAAAGACATAAGAATAATGTTCGATCTCATGTGGAGTCATCAATTAAAGATGAACCCTATCTAGTCTTTCCAGGGAATGTCTAGTGGTAAATTCCTCAGATTTGTTATCACCACGAAAGGCATCCACATCAACCCTGATAAAGTAAAGGCGATCAATGAATTACAACCTCTGAGAAATCTCAAGGAACTCAGAGGATTGCAAGGGCGACTGGCCTATATCCGTTGATTCATCTCAAACCTCTCAGGAAAATGTCAACCATTCTCTAAGCTCATAAAGAAGGGCGTGTTATTCGTACGGGTGAAGCTTGCCAGAAAGTGTTTGAAGATATCAAGGCATATCTATCAAACCCTCCTGTTCTCATCACACTGAAGTTAGGGAAACCATTCCTGATTTATGTCAAGGCAACGAGCCACTCGTTGAGTGCTCTGCTTGCACAAGATGATAACAACGGCCACGAGCAGGTAATATATTATCTAAGCCGAACATTGGTAGGTGTTGAATCTCGATATCCAATGATTAAGAAAGAGTGTCTCACCCTGGTGTTCTTAATCCAAAAGATTTAACATTATTTGGTTGGACAGACGATCAACGTAATTTCTAACATCAATCCAATCCGGGTGTTCATGACGCAACCAGCTTCCATGAATTGGCGGTTAGCAAGATAGACGCTACTTCTGTCCCAATATAAAATCCACTTAAAACAACAGAAGTCAGTCAAAGGGCAGTCAATCTGTGATCTTCTAGCAGTGAACCCTACGAAGGATAAAGACGAACTATATGAAGATCTCCTAGACAAGACCCATGAAGTCAACACTACCTCTCATCAATAGGTATAACAATTATACTTCGATGACGCGTCTCAAGCAACTAACGTGGCAAGTACCCCTGGATTCTCAAAGATTTCTACAGGAGTTGGAGTTGTCTTGGTTTCACCAGAGAAACATGTGATACCCCAAGCCTATTCCTTGATTAGGCTGTGCTCCAACAACGTGGCTGAATACAATGCACTTCTTACTGGACTCAGTTTTGCCAAGGAGCTGGGGATGGATTATCTTGAAGCTTTTGGTGATTCTCAGCTGATAGTTAATCAAGTTTGAGGAGAGTACGAAGTTAGGAACTAAGACCTGATCTCGTACCAGCAAGCGGCTGTCAAGATAGCAGACTCATTTGAAGAATTTTTCATCAAATATATCCCACGCCTCCAAAATGCTTATGCAGATGTACTAGCGGCATTAGTAGTCTCTTTTGCATAGCCTCCCGAGACAGAATAATTGGTCACAGTGAAAACTCACAAACTCCTCATACCAGATTGCACCTTAGACATCAAAGGGGTGCACGCAACTAGGATCAAACTCGAACCTCGAGACTAGCGCTTCCCCATCATTGCTTATATCTTATACGGCATCTTGCCAGAAGACATAAGAGAAAGGGACTCCGTCCGACGAAGAGTGCAAGGTTCTAATATAATGTCACGACTCAAACACTCTATCGCCGTGCGTATGATGATTTGTTACTCCGATTTCTTTCAACAAAGGAGGTGCAAGAAGCCCTTAAGGAAGCACATGACGAAACTTTGGCGCACACCAGCCTGGTCCTAAGTTATGTGATCGCCTCAGAAGAATAAGATATTATTGGCCGACTATGGTTAAAGACACAGTTGCATATGCTCGACGGTGCATGCATATCAGGTACATGCCAACTACATGCATCAACCTTCAGAGTACTTACACCCTTCGGCCACATCATGGCCATTCGAGACTTGGGTAATGGACGTTGTTGGCCATATTTTCCCTCCGTCAGCCAAAGGAGACCGCTTTATCTTGGTAATCACTGACTACTTATCCAAGTGGGCTGAAGCAATTCCACTCAAGAAAGTAAGACAAGCGACGTCGTTAAATTCATCAAACACCATATCATATACCGATATAGTATTCCAAGATGAATCGTGCATGACAACATGCTTTAGTTTGTCAGCAACTCTTTTGTCAAATTCTGTAGAAAGTTCAGAATTTAAGACGTCTTGTCAATAGCTTACAATCCCACTGCCAATGGTTTAGTTGAAGCCCTCAACATGACCATTATCAAGATTTTGACGAAGCTTGTAATAACCAATAAACGAGATTGGGATGACAAACTTGGTGAGGTTCTCTGGACCTATAGCACCACAATCCACACACCGACTAGAACAACTCCTTATTCCTTAGTGTATGGATGTGAAGCCGCCCTTCCCTTATAAATCCAAATTCCATCTATACGATTGCCCTCACGATAGGGATGATTACAGAAGACCAACATCAAAAACTTCTCAAAGTACTTGAGATGTTAGATGAGAAATGCTTGGAAGCACAACAACAAATTAAGCTATACCAAGCTAGAATTTCCAGAGCCTTTGACAAGAAAGTCCGGCAACGGGTCTTTAATGAAGGAGACTTGGTTCATACCATTCGGTGACTAATAATACTCAACTCCAAGAAGAAATACAAGTTCCAACCCAAATGGAAAGGACTGTTCGTAGTAGAGACGGTCTACTCAAACGGTGTGTATCTCTTGATCACCCAAGATGGAGACAAGATCATGATTCCAATCAATGAGAAGTTCCTAAAGAAGTACTACCCCTAGTACATTCTGGATAACCTATTTGACACGTATGATTTGAATTATCGTACATATTCATGTACATAATGGCAAAGTTACCCACTGAGGGGAAGTTCCTAGAGGATACTACACTTGATATTCTTAAGGATAACCTGAAGTCAACTGATTATTCGAGATGGAAACCAACCATCTTAATAATTTATTCTTAATCATTACAAAATAATTAAGACTCCCCCACGGTGGTTGTTTAATTATTACCAAGATGATTAAAATTCTCCCACTGTGACTCTAAATTCCATCAGAGATGAAGTACATCCCACCGGCTTCAATCCATTAGGAACAAATTGTCTAAATCCTTCTTGGTCATCAGTATTTCCTTGGTAACCAGGATTTTCTTATGAAGTGAAAGATAACAAAACTTCTTCTTTCCTTCATCCATAATCCTTGGGTGGTTTCAATCGCCAGGATCAATTTCACCAACTCTCCCATTGTGACTCTTCAAGCACTCTTTTATTGAGATGAGATTTGATGACTCCACTCGGTCAATCTTCCCTCATGAAACTCCCACTGTATGATTATGGAGTGTTGGATATTTCATAGTCCTCCACGATAAAATCCCTCACTGATCGAATCAACTGACTGTGGGTCCACCAAACTAAAATCTTTGATGACTAAACCCATACAACCCCCCCTACTATTTCTAGGCATTTAACATTCCCACTGTTGAAGTCTTGACATAGTACTTAAAATTTTACTTTGCTGATCCATGGCAATTGTCAAATCCCTTTCATGTTAAGTTTTTGCAAGAAAATACCATTGAGAACTTGACACTAAATCCTCCACTATGTTGACAAAGCGAGTAGTACAAATTGACACTCTCCCACTGTTATTTGTACAACCCCACTCTAGATTCCTTCCATGAACGAGAGGTCCACTCAAATTGAGCGATCTAACCTTTGAACAATTAGGGTCGTTCCAAACTCCTACTTGGTCAAACCTTCAGACAGTTAGGGCCAAAGCCAAAATCTCCTCTCGATTCCTTCCATGAAGAAGAGGTCCACTCAAATTGAGCGATCAAACCTTTGAATAGTTAGGGTCGTTCCAAACTCTCACTTGGTCAAACTTTTTAATAGTTAGGGCCAAAACCAAAATCCTCCCTTGATTTCTTCCGTGAATGAGAGGTCCACTTTCAGATTGGGTAATCAAACCTTCTAACAGTTTAGGGTTATCCAAATTCTATTTTTTTTACTCATGTGAGTAAAAAGTCTTTTCTGAGTTAATGCCACATTGCATAACTCAGGTTTGATTCTCGGAGTGGAGATCCCAGTCTGAGTTTTCCTTTCTAGATTCTCAAAATGGAGATCCCACTTTGAGTTTCCATTGGAGTGGAAGATAAAAAATATCTTCTTCCACTCTGTTAAAGGGAAGATAAAAAAAATACTTTCTTTCTCTTTAACACCAACTTGTTGAAACGAGAGATAAGAAAATACCTTCTCTCCCTTCAACACAACTTTTAGAGTGGAAGATAATAATAAAAATACCTTCTTCTTCTTCAGCCCCGGGTTTGTCTTTGCCTCAAGAGAAGACACAACTTGTTAAAGTGAGAGATAAGAAAATACATTCTTTCTCTTCAGCACTAAAAATCTATGCCTTTCACGCATGGAGGACTTTATCTCGATCCCTTATTAGAGATAAGTCTACATCTAACACATGCTGCCAGGTGATTCATTCCCGTAAAAATGATAAAGTCTACATATTCAATATCGTAGCCAGTTGTTATTATTGGATTAATAACACCTGAATCCATACCTTTCACGCATATGGGACTTTATCTTGATCCCTTATTAAAGATAAGTCTGCATCTAACACATGCTGTCGGTGGTTCATTCCCGTAAAAATAATAAAATCTACGTATTCAATATCGTAGCCAATGATCATTGTTAAATTAATGACCTCTGAATCCATAGCTTTCACGTATGAGAGACTTTATCTCGATCCCTTATTGAAGATAAGTCTGTATCTAACACATGCTACCGAGTTGTCCATTCCCGTAAAATAACGAGATCTATGAATTCAATATCGTATCACCAAAAATTTATGTCTTTCGTGCATGGGGGATTTTATCTTGATCCCTTATTAGAGATAAGTCTACGTCTAACACACGTTACCGGGTAGCCTATTCTCGTAACAATGACGAAGTCTACGTATTTAATATCGTAGCACTAAGTCTAAAAGAGCACATTCTTTTAGCACAATATCACATGTGGAACGGACTTAGACAATCCACATGCTAGCTCGACTCAAACTGTAGTTGGTAAAGGCTCATTAAATCCGTTGGCAACTGAGGGTTTGCCAAAAATCCTATGAATATTATGTTTATTTATTCTAAACAGAATAAGTAATCATAATAAAAATGCACTAATCAAAAGTTTTGTTTTATTGATGAAGTAAAATCAAAGAGTACAAAGATAGTGTGTGTTAGACCCTAGAGGGGGGGTGATTAGGGTCTTATGCTAATCTAATCCGATTTAAATGCCAATTAAAATTAATTAACAAGTGTATTCTTGCAAGATAGATATACAAAGAGATATGTGCAAGAATATGCAATATACACAAGGTGATATATCCTATATGATAGAAATATGTGCAAGGATATATATAAATCAACACAAGATGATATATCCTACCAAAGAGATATTCAATATGATATATGCAAGGATATGTCAACTAACACAAGGGTAAACAATATGAACTAGATAGTGGATCATATAAATAATGAGCTAATGACAATGGCGATAAGAAATATAAACACAAGTATAAATAAACGCCAAAGCACGCTCAAACACACAATATGATCACGGAGTTCGGACCTTCCGTCCTACGTCTCCGCTCCCCACTCCCGGGGAGAAATCCACTATCACAATCCGGTTTGGAAGCCGGAACTTCTACACACCTCACAATTGTCGGTTTTCAACGCTCACCGAACAACGTCACTCCTCACAATTTTCTTCACGGAGTTCAGTCCCCTCGACCTACGTCTCCGTTCCTCTCCTCTAGGAACTACACACTCGGTTTTCTAGCTCACCGAAAACTTTACAATCTCACAAAGTAACAAATATGAATTTGTTCTCTACAATAGATGAGAACACAATTAAAGCACAACTCAATGTTACAATCACTCACCACCCAACTATACTATGTATGTAAATACTAAAAGCTCAATGTGGGTGTGTGTAACAATGAGTAAATAAAATCAATTCAACTAATCTCAAATATAAAATCTAGCTTAAGAGCAATGATAATCAAACACGTATATAAATGTAAAGCTAGAGTTTGAGTTTAGGAAAACTTCTCTAAATCAAGATGGAGAGATGGAGATTTGAAGCCCAAACAATAAGATAGTCTCCTCCACTTGTGAAAGCTAAAACGGCTTTAAATCAAACCCTTAAACAAGCTTAACCAAGCTTAAACTCTTTTAACAAAACCCTTGTTTTAAAACACTTAAACAACCTCTTTATTAACTCTTGAAAAGACATCAGCAATGGGTATTTATACCCTCCAAAACTCAGCTGAAAATCCCAAGTCAAATGACAGAAAAACCCCAAGGCAACGGTCAAAAAACTAGCCGTTAGCAGCTGACAAAACGCCTGTCGGTCGACCGGAAAAGTCATCGGTCGACCGACAATTTCATCGGTCGACCGGACTGGTCGACCGACAGCTTTCTGTCAGCCCAGTGAGATTTTGAGCTCAGGTTCGGTCGACCGGACCGGTCGACCGAATTCTGACATCCCAGAAAACAGATTTTTGACACTTTTAAATAATTTGTAAAATATTCATTTGACTTCTGAAAATTATGAAATTTTGGGAAATGTTTATAAACATGAGAATAAACAAGTTACAAAAAGAATTTTCCAAATTGCATTTCCCATTTGTGAAAAATCATCATTTTGCAAAATAGTTCAAAAACACGAAAACTAAATATATATGTTTTGACATTTGACATAAACCATGTTTTGAAACTTTTGTAAAATGATTTTATAGACTTAGTAAAACATGTATAAACTGATATTGAAGTCTATAAACTAATAAGACAGTATTTTCACAAAATTGCATATTATATGCAATGTTTACAAAAACGCAATAGAGTATGAAACATATAATTATATATATGAAAGTAAATTTGTTTCATATCTATATAGCTAAACCAAAACACAATATAAATATGAAATGTGTAATCTCATATTTATGAACATAAAAATTCAAAACTATGTATATATATATACCTATATATATACATGGAAACCAAACGTATATGTATATATGAAACTATATATATACATGAAAACCAATATAATGTGTGTGTATAATATTGAGCTTAAAGTATCTAACACACATAATATAAAACCTAAACTAAATGTTACCAAAGCTAGATCTTGATCTTCAATTAAGCTTGACTTGGTACACATTGCGGATGAAGCTTGAACTTGATCTTTAACTTGAATTGCACGTTGCTTCACCGACATTCCACCAACCTCCTTTGGATATGGTCGTTATGGCGCAATCCATCCATCCTCCAACAACGTTGTTTGTCTACAATAAATACGAAAACACAAATACTAGACAAACAACATTAGAAGTAAATTGTTTGTTAAACATCATCAAAACAAGAAGGCCAACAGTGTGATCAATCTACAGAGAGCTATCGACTATGAATTTTCTTCTCTAACTTTGAGAGCTCCTCTGTGTAAGCTTGTTCGAGTTCGGTCTGCAAATCAGCTTTGATGGAGTCTTCAATAGCGGCCAATGCCTATGTCACCTCGTTCTCCTTCTTATCCAATTCCTCTCTCTTGAGCTTTAGCTTCTGGAACATCTGAGCTTCAGCACGCTCCACACCAGCCATGTCCATTTTCCGGATGGCCTGAGCCTCCTTGGCTTCCCTAAGTTCTTGCTCAGGTCGAGCTATTTCTACACGGCCCGACTCGAGAGATAGATGCAAGTCAAGCCTCCTTCTTTCTTTATTGGCAAGTCCCAGCTCTATCTGTTTTACACGACCCTGTAGTCTTCTAAGTTCAACTCCAGTGGATGCTTGGGTGTCATTCCACGCCTTCAACCTTGACTCCAGGTGAGTAGCTACATATAAGGAAGCACCAACAGCTTGAAGTTCCCTCAACCTGTCAAGCTCTTGCTATAAACAAGCCAAATCTGTAGCAATGGAGTCTTCCAAGTCGCCATAGCCTTATTCCTGGATATCTGACACGTGTCGATCATGAAGACGCCTGAAGCTATTGAAAGGCAATCCTCTGTGAAGGACTCTGTCAATCATTCCACTTAGGAAAGAAGTAAACCTAACAAGCTCTGTGCCAATTACGGCCTTATCTGGATCTTCGTCCGACATCAACACTTTAATCATGTCATACAAAGATGAAGGAGGTGCTACAATAAAAGAAGGAAAAGTAAGTACTCCCAAAAGTCGTTAATGGGAGTCCAATATTCAGGTTTCTAAAAATAATGGTAGGAGGAGACATACTGATGTTGACAGAAGATCCCTCAGCATGGTGTTCTTGCCTCAACCCTGTTGACTCAGCATCATGAATGGCTGGAGTTTGTTGGGATACGACAATTGCTAATGTTCCAACCTCTTCACTTAGTTTTGTAACTTGAACAATAGGGCTAACCATAACTCTAGTTGAGGCCTCCATAAGTATTAGATCTAAGAGAACGGCAGCTTCAGGTTAGAGAGTAGAGGGTGGAGTTCTAGCAGCAGCCTATTCCAAGCCCGAAGTGCCTAAGTCCTTGAGCTGTTCAGTAGCCCCAAATGTTGTAGCTGTATCAGCATCAATACCTGGTCCTACAATCAAAACTCCCACGTTGTTATTCAAAAAACTAACAAATGGGCAAAGGTGACTCCAGGATAAGATACATACCTACAGATGAACCAGCTTTAGCAGTTGGTCCTGCAGCCTCACCAGGAGTTTTCCTTGATAACAAGTCGGAGATTAACTTATGGTCATCTTCAGAGAGGTCCATATCAAGGCATGTTCATCAAAATCCCTAATCTCAGCATCATAGGCAGCCTCTTCTTCAGCTGATATTTCAATCATAACATTTACAACGTAAGATGAATTTTAAACACAAGAAGGAAAAGTGAGAATTCACGTCAAGTGAAAATCAAATGTACCTTCAGTTGCTCCAGCAGATCTTGTAGCCTCAACACTTGTACTCGCTTCCTTCAGTTTCTCTAAAAGAGCATGAAGCATAGAAACAATTAGAGGAGGTACGAGTTCTGAATCGTTCAACTCTGTGAGCTGCCACCTGAATAAGGTAGAGTCTTGGTGGGATATAGTTGTGCCGGAGGCTGTTGGGGTGAGTTTGATGGTAGGGTCAGGTTGAACCACAGTATCCGCACTAGCTTCAGTGCTTAGAGGCTCCTCACTAATAGCTTCACACATTTCTTGAGTGAAGCCTGATCTTTTAGAGTGAGTAAAGCTGGGAGACACAGGCTCATATGGAAGCTCACCTTCTTCAAAACCCCCTATAAAAAAGTAGGGATATATTCAGAAACTTGAAAATAAAGAATGAGAAGCGATACAGAAGCAAGATATTACCTTCTTCTTCAATAGGAAGGTCGCCAAGCAGCTCCTCTTCGAATGAAGGAAGTTCGGTACGCGGCTTGTGTGCGGCCTTATTCCGCTTCATAGGTCGAGCTTATTCAATAATGACAAGCCTTTCCTATCAAAACTTGGTGTGCAATTCAACCCGTGGAGAAGTGGTAGTCTGAGCTTGAGTCTCTGCCTGAGTTGAAGACCAAGATCTTTTTTGGTGGACAAGGCTAGCTTCGGCAAGCTGATCTTCTTCTTCTTCAACCCCATCTCGAAGATCGATTGTCATCTTATGAGGATGAGTGAACATGATCTTTTGCCTGGGCTTCTTTGGAGCCATTGGAGACTTGGAGTGATCAAACTGGCGAGTTTGGTAGGCAATGGGTGAGCTCGTACCCCTTCTGGGAAGGAAAGATTATGGAAGGCCCAACGTATCCTCTTCCTCTTCGTTGTCCTGAGCCCCGATGCTTTCACCCCCTGACAATGCCTTCTTCAGAGGTCTCTTCTTCATCGGTTTGAAGAATTTCCTCCTCCTCTGCTGCTACTCATTTGCCTTTGCTGGAAGGTCTAGCAGGCTCCTTCCCCCTCCTCGAGAGAACAACCTCTCGAACTATCTCTGTGGCGCGCCTGGTTGCTTCTTTTGCCTCCATCTCTGATATTCTTTTTATCTTTGTAGGCACGTTGGCAGCTATAAGCCATTTGTAGCAAAGGAAAGTCACTTGTGGTTGACCCTCCGTAGTAGGGAGATTGAACTTAGTGCCTGTGCAACTGGCTACACTCCAAAACCATGCTCGGGCACCATCAATAAGTCATCCATGAGTCTTCAATTGTCGGCTCAGGTTCTTGACATACAGTTGGTTGTAACCAAACTAATGATCGTATCGGTAAGGAAGGTAGGGCTCAATGCTATAGTGGTTCTTTACTCGGAAGACGAGGTAGCCAGGGTGAATATTCATCAACCACCGGAAACACCCCACGTCAAGAGTGGTTTGACTCTTCCTTGGCTCTTCATCATCAATCAATAACTTGTCGTAGCGACCAGAGAATTAGGGAAAGCACTTGAAGAACTCCTAACATTTGTGAACTTGAAACTATCACTTCACTTCATGCCACTGTCGGGCTTCCCATTTGCAATCCTCTAACGATTGCAACAAAGGGATGGACGGATCAGCAACACTCGGTACCGTCATTAGGTCGGAGCGATGGAGGATGAGCCATGCCATCAAATAAGTATAAGGAAGCTCGATCTTGGTGGTGGGGATCTCGCTCGATAGCTTGCTTCCTTCTTGTGTGAAGCTAGTGACCAGGTGCCAAAGCCCATTGT
Source organism: Asparagus kiusianus (assembly GCA_022839385.1). Lineage (NCBI taxonomy): Eukaryota > Viridiplantae > Streptophyta > Magnoliopsida > Asparagales > Asparagaceae > Asparagus > Asparagus kiusianus. Next base: position 43,896 of record BQKN01015787.1, on the reverse strand, counting down.
GAATATCGGCGATCATCGCTGGAAGCAAGGAAAGTTTTTTTCTCGATTGAGAGTTTGACGGTCGGAAATAAAACTTCAATTGGTAATACATCAGAGGCTTGATGTGGCACAACACACTTCTTCAACCAGATCGCCAAATAACCCACCAAAAGTGTGGTTGGCTGAATTTGCTTCTAAACGTGCCACAAGAATGTTTGAAACTTGTTGCCCCTGGGAAACTTGCCCTCAGTTGTGCGAGTGGTGTAAGGTTGCGTGCCTATCTTCTCAATCAGCTTATTGATTTCAGACGGAGTCAGAGGCACCAACTCGCAGATGTCGTTACCTAAATGATCCTCCAAGTGTTTGAACAGGTAATCAACGAACTGCTTTAAACTAAGCTGGGGAGACTTCTTCTTGCCCTTGATATCTACACCGGCTAGGGCAGTTTGATAATGACATGTAAGTTCCCGTAAAGTGTTATATCTGGTGGAGTTAGCCACCCTCATTTGGCTCAATTGGTGATTAGTAAGGAAATATTCTTGGTATGGAATATCACCCATCGGCAGTCCCGAGTCGTGCAGAGCCAGCCCAATTCTCCATTCTTGGCCAGGAAGGTGTTGCTGTCCGGGTTATAGAGCTCCAACAGAGCGAAGAAATGATGCACGCTAATGGACAAGCCGTACATACTAGCACGGATAGGCATATACAATCCACTTTCAGTTAACTCTATGCCCCACCACCCAAGAACATAATTTGTCATCCTCGTCCACCACTTGTCAGTTGAGGAGTGAACTCAGCCATAACACCTGAAATCGTTAATGGGTAGTTCCCTTCCTAGCCTCGCCAGGCGATTTCTCACGGTGTCATCCCTGATTGGCAGCTCATTTTATGGAACTTCATCTTGTCCTAATACACCGGGATGAGGTCCATGAACATAATTTCGATCACTAGAGCTCAGAGTCTTGTGTTAAGTAATGAAGCCGCAGTGGACTCGCTCCTGGTCCTCCGTTAAATGCTATGACATCTCCCGTGTCACAGCTTGCTTCTCAAATGTGTCAAGGCATATTGGTGAGGGATTGGAGGGAGAAATCTAAGACTCCCTTCATAATCATTCATCCACTTCTCTGCATCAAGATTCAAATTTTCAGGATCCTTGACAGAGTCACCAAATAAGTAGTTAGGCTTTCTCAGAGGCTGTGTGACACTTGGATCCTTAGTGAGTGGGGCGTCAGTGATCAGACATCGTAGTGTACGACGACTCCCTTCATGCACGAGCTTGAGGATTTCCTCAAGCCCGTTCACGTCAAATTAGGGGGCCTCATCAATAAGTGGCGTTTCATCAAAAGAGGCAAAAGCCTTGCCATTTTAGCCACTCCACCGCACGGGGAGAGAACACCGTCGGTGAAAAATCGACTGTGATGAATAAAAGCGTATTTATTAAACGGAGTTGAAAGAATAATTTCTAAGGCAAAACAAGGAGTTGAACTCATCTCGCGAATCTGCGAGATAAAGTCACTACCTTGTGATTTATGAGACGATTACAACCGTTTCGCACGTAAGAGACAACGTACATTGTCACGTAAACAACAAGAAAATATACCTTGGCGTACAGATTACGAGACAGTGTAAAATCATCTCTTTTGCCTTAAGATGAGTTTTGACCAAACAAAGTACATCTATTAAGCATTGATCCCCCCAAAGGAGGATACCGGCTCTTCATGAATGCCTCGCAAAGGAGAACAAATGAGGAAAATTGGTTAAAATCCTAACTTTTGAATTAAACAAAGTTAAGAAAGCTCACCTCCTGTTATGGGGTATATCTATTCCATGGATATATGATCTCATAAGTCGACATTTTGACTAGCCAGACAAGCTGACACCCTAGTGTTGACTCAAGGAGCGGTGCTAATCGGTACGAGAGATCCTGACCTCCCAGACGAGTCGACATCTCTATATCGACTCGAGAAACGGTTGTTAGCTGGGAGGAGATAACATTCCGACCGGTCAGACAAGGCGACACTCTTATGTCGACACAAAAGGCGGTGTCAGTCGACACGAGAGTCAGCGACTCGAAGATATGATATTATAGGCCTTGCTTCTCAACGAAGCTAAGAGGTTATCCTTGCCTCGAACCTATCGGCACAGGTGTCACTTCTTAACATTGTTTAATCTTTGATGATGATCATTATGTCTCCATCCTCAATAGTCTTAAAGACTCATTGGACTGCTAGTTACCAATGTTGCGGAAGTGACCTCCTGTCACTCACTAACCAACATGTGTAGAGCAAAGGATAACTCAACTTTCAGCTCAACCCTCACCACCGTCTTACTGTACACTCATGAAGTGACCAATCTACCCTTGGCATCCCCTACAAATACAGATGCTATTTGCCATAGCCAAAGGTTCGCAATCTAAAACTCCTTAAAGTACACATTGCACATTAAGAACACACAGTTCTTCTTTAACCCCACTCAAGTTTATCAACTGACTTGATCGTTGGAGGTATCATGGGGGAACTCATCCCTGTCCTCTTATGACTCTTTGTGTACAGATTGCTCGGCCATCCTAATTTTAGAATCAGGCATAAAGTCAAAGAAGAAAGTGGCCCCCCTTTTCTTTTATAAACTCCGTGACTTTAATTGGATATGTGATATTTAGCATCAATAGTTTGGCGCCCACTGTGGGGCCCCTTTTTCTTTTTTGAGAAAAATGCCAGGCTCCAAGCTAGGATCTGAGTAGTCCCAACCTGGGGGACAATCACGTAATTATGTTACCCAGGATCACCTAGAACAAGCGGTGAACTAGCTCTCCCTATCACTTAAAGAGCAATTTGCCGTCATGACTAACGAAAATTCTATGGAGAATCCCAATGCCACCATATGCTACTGCACCACCTCCACTTTCTTGAGACCGACGATCGGGAGCACCTCCTTCCCAGCAATGGGGCGTTTCACCACAGACTCCTCATAATCCCCCTAAGTAGACGGAGAGCCGTCTCAAGTAATAGGGCATCTTATCTCAACAGGAATGGCTCGCCATCCTTATCTAAAGACCCACGATGAAAGTCCCGATCCCAGTTAGTCGGAGGGGCGTGCTAGAGGAATAGGCTTCAAGACACCCTATCATCGTGCTTTCTCATCCTCATCGAATACTACAGGAGCCTCCGCCTACGATCGAGTATACAGGCCGATTGCTGATATAATCATAGGGAATACCCCACTCTCAGACGAGATAATGGAAAGCCCGTTTGAGAAGTTTAAAATGCCCCACTTAGGGACATACTCGGGTGAAGGAGATCCTTCTGAACATGTTCAAAACTATTTTGATATAATGAGTATGCTCTAAGTTTCTGAAGCAATCCTCTGTCGGTGCTTCCCCATCACCCTCACAGAAAGCACTAAACTTTGGTGGAACAATTTGGGTGGAAGATCCATCAGTAATTTTAGACAGCTTAGTCAAAAGTTCATCCACCACTTCCTAGCTGACACCAAGCAGAAGCTCCCCCCTTATGTGCTGATCCAAATGAGGCTGATACGGGTGTATCTCTATTCAGAATTTAGCGATCCTCATGGGAGCTTGAGGATAGATAATTCTCATGATAGCATAAGAATAGAGGTGTGAAACAACATAGTGGAATGCAGGTGGAAGCATGGAACGAGACGACGAGTAGCAGATTCGAAGAATCCAGTTTTTAGTTCGTGAGTCGACTCATACCTGTACATGATTCGACTCATCAGGTTGAGTCGACTCATGCCTGTCATGAGTCGACTCATGAAGCCCAGCTGTTTTGTCAAAAGTTTCTGACCAATTGACTCATCAGTTTACGAGTCGACCCATATGTCATGAGTCGACTCATCTCAGTTACGAGTCGACTCATAACTGATTTTGGGGTTTGTTCAGCTTTCGGGCGAGTCAACTCATTACAGTCATGAGTCGACTCATCGACGGTTTCCTGGTTGGTTTGGGTTTCTGTTTACACAAATTCCTGTTGGTTTTGGGCCTGGTTATTACCAGATTGCCATCCACGTTTGTACACCTATATAAAGGATTGTTTTAGGGTTTTAAAACAATCAAGAGGATCTTAGAGGGGATCTTAGATCAGAGAGAGATTCTAATCATTGTATTAGGGTTTAGAGAGGATTAAGAGGTTGTTCTTGATTCTAGTGAGATTGTGAGGGAGAGATTGGTAATAATTGATTCTTCATAATCTAGAGAAGGTATTTTCCTTCGCCATATACTAAATTGTTCTTGTGTTTTAGTTGTCTTCTTCTCAACCCACCTTTTGGTAATTTCACGACCAAAGGGTACTCGCACGGCGACTCGTATCAAGTTGGTATCAGAGCAATTAGTTCCGGTGAAGGGGCATCCTGTGTATGGTCCTTACTCGATCACAGTACAAGAAGCTTGGCGAGATCCTTATTTCATTGGAAGGAGTCCAGGTTTTAAGGAAAGAGAAGATGGCTGAAGGAGACAGTTCAGTGAGGATTGATGTATTGGAGAAGCAGATCGAGGCGATAGGTTCGACTCTCACACAACTCATCAGTCTTATCCATGGAGGTGGCAAACAAGGTGAATCTTCTTTGAAGAAAATTGTTGAGTCCGATGTGGAGAGAGTAGATTCAGATTTCGACGATGAGGAGGAGACCGTTAAGGTTGCGTTGCATCAAGGAGTAAGAATTCTTATCAGAACCTGAAGATTGATTTCAGAGTAGAGATTCCTATTTATGATGGGAGTGTTGATGTCGAGAGGCTTGATGACTGGATCGAGCGGATGGAGACGTATTTTACTCTTTATGGCTATTCGTCAAAAGAGAAGATTGTGTTCGCGACTTTGAAGCTTTCAGGGCATGCGTTGACATGGTGGAAATCCTACTGCAAGTAGGAGAAGAAGGCGGTGGAACAAGTTTAAGGAGTTACTGAGGAAGCAGTTCTACCCGGTGGGATTCCTTGAGAAGCGATGGTACAAGTGGTATGGCTTGTGCCAAAGAGTCAATCAAACCGTTCAAGAATACACCACGGAGTTCCAGCAGCAAGCGATGGTCCTCAACATTGCGACAGAGGAATATTTCGTGTTTATGAAGTATATGGCGGGCTTGAGCGATTACATCCGAAAGGAGATGAAGCTATTCACGGTGGAATCAATTGCAGAGGCGAGCGTGAAGGCTATTGCCCTCGAGGGCAAGCAAAAGAAGGGCAACGAGACTAAGGGAGACTCTAAACAGACGGGAGGCGAGTCTAGTGGTTCTCAATCTAAGGAGGAGAAAAGGAAGGGTGATCCAGGGAAAGCAGGGCTGATTTGTGGTCATTACAAGAAGACAGGACACGAAGCTGATCGGTGCTGGGAGAAGTATCCTCATCTGAAGCCAAGAGGGTTGAAAAAGAAGGAGGAGAAAAAGGCATACATGATAGCTCAAGGTCCAAAAGAAGTCCCGGGGATGACAGAGCCCAACAATAGTCTCAACCTTATGACGGGGAAACATGCCACGAAAGAGAACGACGACCCGAGAGAGCAGCTCTTTGTGCTCAAGTTGCAAGTGAAGACCAGTTTGGTTGATGCCATAGTTGATTCGGGCAGCGAGAAGAATTTGATATCCGAGGCTTTGGTTCAGAAACTAGGTCTGAAGACGGTAAAATATCCGAAGCCCTACCCATTGGGATGGATTCAAAAGGAGGAGAAACTGAGTGTAGTTGATCAATGCACTATCAGATTTGCGCTCCATGAGTCGTACATTGATGAGGTCACGTGCGACGTAGTTCCATTGGATGTTTGTCAGATTATAATGGGCAATCCGTACTTATGGGATAGATATGCGATCTACGAGAGGCGGGCTCAGAAGTATATATTCACCAAAGGTGGTGAAAAGTTCATTTTTCGTTTGGCATCTCTTCCGAGAGAGACAAGCTTGGGGACGGTGACGTGAGCGAAGAGGCTAGTGAATGCAAGCAAGAAGTTTGTCTCGCTATGCATTAGACTTCCAAAAGGGCCATCGACAAAGGATTGCAACTTAGAGCGAATGGTGACTATGACGAGACGCGGGACGAATGAGTTGTTTCTGATCGGACGTCGAGACTGGGTTCCTAGCAAGGCCAGACTGGTTTCCTCAGCAAAAGTTCTAACTTGAACGAGACTTCAAGTTCTTAAAGGGGGGACCCATGATACGGGTGTATCTCTCTTTGGAACTTAGCGATCCTCATGGGAGCTTGAGGATAGATAATTCTTATGATATCATAAGAATAGAGGTGTGAAACAATACAGTGGAACACGGGTGGAAGCATGGAACGAGACGACGAGCAGCAGATTTGAAGAATCTAGTTTTCAGCTCGTTAGTTGACTCATACCTGTACATGAGTCGACTCATCAGGTTGAGTCGACTCATGCCTGTCATGAGTCGACTCATGAAGCCCAGCTGTTTTGTCAAAAATTTCTGACCAGTCGACTCATCAGTTTACGAGTCGACCTATATGTCATGAATCGACTCATCTCAGTTACGAGTCGACTCATAACTGATTTTGGGGTTTGTTCAGCTTTCGGGCGAGTCGACTCATCGACGGTTTCCTGGTTGGTTTGGGTTTCTGTTTACACGAATTCCTGTTGGTTTTGGGCCTGGTTATTTATCAGATTGCCATCCACATTTGTACACCTATATAAAGGATTGTTTTAGGGTTTTAAAACAATCAAGAGGATCATAGAGGGGATCTTAGATCAGAGAGAGAGAGATTCTAATCATTGTATTAGGGTTTAGAGAGGACTGAGAGGTTGTTCTTGATTCTAGTGAGATTGTGATTGCGCTATAACGATCATATCAAATGGAGGTTGGCGGAATTGTGGAGTGAAGCATTGCTATTCAAGTTAAAGATCCAAGATCTCGCTTCATCCGCATATGTACCAAGTCAAGCTTATTGAAGATCAAGATTGCTTGGGTAATTTAGTTTTAGGTTTTATATTATGTGTGTTAGTACTTTAAGCTCAATTATATACACACATACACGTTTTGGTTTTTGTGTATATATATAGTTTATATATATACATATATGTTTTGGTTTGATTTTGTAGATATGAAACGAATATATATTCATATATATATTCATATGTTTCATACTCTATTGTACTTTTGAAAACATTGCATAGAATATACAATTTTGTGAAAATACTATCTTATTAGTTTATAGACTTTAATATCAGTTTATGCATGTTTTACTAAGTCTATAAAAACATTTCACAAAGTTTCAATAGTTGGTTTATGTCAAAACATCAAAATTCAAGTACCTCATACTTTCATGTTTTTGAACATATTTGCAAAATGATGATATTTTTCATTTGGGAAGTCCTTTTTCGAAACCAGTCGTTGTAGCATGTTTATTATCATGTTTACAATCATTCCCCAAAGTTTTACATTTTTTGGAATTTATTTGATATTTTTAAATAGCGTTTTAAAATCAGCAAAACTGTTTTTTCAGGAGTATCAGTATTCGGTCGACCGCACCGGTCGACCGAACCTGAGGTCAAAAGTTCACTGGGCCGACAGAGAGCTGTCGGTCGACCGGTCCGGTCGACCGATAAAAATTTCCGGTCGACCGACGAATTTTCCGGTCGACCGATGAGTGATTTTTCTGCTTCCAACGGCTAGTTTTTTGACCGTTGCCTTGGGGCTGTTTTTGTCTTTTGACTTGGGTTTTTGCTGAGATTCTTAGAGGGTATAAATACCCATTACTGATGTCTTTTCAAGGTCATCAAGAAGTTTTTAAACAAGTTTTTTAAACAAGGGTTTAAGCTCGTTTAGTTTGGTTTAAGTTTGTTTTGGGTTTGCTGTTACAAAGAGGAGCTTTTCATCAGCTATTGAAGAATTCATCTTCAACACTTCATCATCCTCTCTTTGTATTTATAGAGAAGTTTCCTTAACTCTATCTCCTAGCATTTCTACTATTGTATTTCATATCAATCTTATTGCTAGTTTTTATTGAGTTAAGTTTTTATTTATATCTCCTTGTTTACACACACAACCATTGAGCTTATTGTATTTGCATACATTATATAATTAGGTTATGGGATTGTGTGACATTGAGTTGAGCCTAATTGAGTTCTCACCTTGTTAGAGAGAACAATCATTTATGATATTTGTGCTTATTGTGAGATCACTTTGTAAAACACTTGTACACCGAGTGAGGAGTGTGTGGTGAGAGTCGGGGATCGTCCCAAGAGGAGTGGCGTCGGTTGACGTGCCTAGGGAGAGGTTGTAACCGAGCACTTGAGAGAGACACGGCTAGGCCCAACACTTAGTGGGTGTAGAGTATGATTGCAAGAGTGTGAGTTGTCGAGTTTTCGGTTAGCTAGAAAACCGAGTGTGTAGAAGAAGTTCCGGCTTCCAAACCGGATTGTGTTAGTGGATTTCTCCCCGGGAGTGGGGAGCGGAGATGTAGGACGGAAGGTCTGAACTCCGTGATCATATAGTGTGTTTGAATGTGCTTTGGCGTTCGTTTATATTCATGCTCATATGTTATATCGCCATTGCCATTAGCTCATTAGTTATATGATCCACTATCTTGTTTAGATTGTTTACCCTTGTGTTAGTTGACATATCCTTACATATATCATATTGTATATCTCCTTGGTAGGATATATCATCTTGTGTTAGTTTATATATCCTTGCATATATTTCTATCATATAGGATATATCATCTTGTGTATATTGCATATTCTTGCACATAACCCTTTGTATATCTATCTTGCAAGAATATATTTGTTAATTAATTTTAATTGGCATTTAATCGGATTAGATTAGCATAAGACCCTAATCATCCCCCCTAGGGTCTAACAATTGTGAGGGAGAGATTTGTAATAATTGATTCTTCATAATCTAGAGAAGGTATTTTCCTTCACCATATACTGAATTATTCTTGTGTTTTAGTTGTCTTCTTCTCAACTCACCTTTTGGTAATTCTGTGACCAAAGGGTACTCGTACGGCGACTTGTATCAGAGGCAAGGACCAGAAGATAAGAGCCTTCGAGCCTACTTCAAGAGGTTCCAAGCTAAGAGGTTGGAAGTCAACAACCCCGGAAGCACAGTCGCCATGTCGGCACTCATCATCGGCTTGTAGAGCAATGAGTTGACCAACTCTCTTGCTAAGAAACCAGTCACCAATTATGAGCAATTGATGGCCAAAGCCCATGGATACATAGACATGGAGGATGCTCAGGCTTACAATGCTTCAGCAAGGAACATGGAGACTCCCATTGCCACGACTTCAACAACGCCAGCAACCATGGCCATTCCATCAAACCCTCTAACGGTGCTAGTAGCAATTTTACCCCCTGAACTGATCAGGAGTCCTCCGAAGCTAGAATGGCATAAGAATCCTTCATGGGCTAACCCCATCCTAATCAATCTGACAGGAGGAATTAGCAGAGAAATCCGACACCAAAGGAGTCTCTAACCATCTTCGACACCTCACTTACTAATGCCTTGTCTATGGTCTAGAGAGAGGGATATCTCAAAGATCCTGCACCCAAGATGATATCAAATCCTAGGAGCAGGGACACCAAACAATTTTGTCATTACCATCGGGGTCACGGACACCTTACCAATGATTGTCTAATCCTCAAGAGGGATATAGAGGATCTCATTGAGAGGGGATACTTGAAAAATCTCACTTCCTAGAGAGATCGTAGGGATACTACCCCAACGAGGAGTGATAGAAGGTCCCGCTCGCGATCACCTCAATCTCGACCTCGAATAGACGAATGACCACTAGAGACTACTCATAAAGGAGTCATTAATGTGATAAGTGGTGGTCCTATAGTTGGGAGGTCATCCAATAATGAGCGGAAGAGATATGCTAGAAGAACGTTGTAAGTTGACCATAATCCCAAGAAGAGGAAGGCAAAAGAACTCATATCTTTTAGCGACGATGACCTACATGGTGTTGAGACACCCCACGATGATCCTCTTGTTATCATCGCAGCTATTAATGGTTATCAGGTGAAATGAATTATGGACAATACCGGAAGTTCAGTGGATGTCTTATATACCAACGCCTTCAACCAAATGGGAATTGACAAATCCTGCCTCCTCCCTTGTAGAGGACCCCTAGTGGGTTTCACTGGCCATGCCCTCTTACCAGAAGTGATGATAACTTTGCTATTGGTATTAGGAGAATACCCTAGGCAAATCACTGCCCAAATCTAGTTTCTTGTAATAGATTTGAAGTCAGCCCATAATGTCATATTGGGTCGAACGACTCTCCACCTCTTGCGGGCCATCCCCTCAACCTACCTCCAGATTATCAAATTTTCAACCCGAAATAGAGTCGGAGTAGCCCGGAGCAATCAAAGAGAAGCTAGGTTTTGCTATTTACGGGTGTGCAAGATACTATGCCAATTGAATAAACCTGTCTCCAACTAGAGAAGACTACGGGGAGACCAAGGACGGAGCTAGTAGAAGAGCTCCATGAAATCCCTATTGACCAAGAAGGAATGAAGATAATCAAGATTGGGTCCGGATTAGTCGAGCCCTTGAGAGGGGCTATGGTTAAATTTTTAAAAGCTAATACTGATGTATTTTCTTGGAGATATGGCGACATGCTAGGGGTTCCCCCCGAGATAATGTGCCATGAATTAGCTGTGGACAAACATGTCAAACCTGTTCAACAGAAGAAGAGATATCTTGGCCCAGAGTGCTAGAAGGCGGCAACAGACGAGGTGAAGAGGCTTTTGAAAGCCGACTTTATCCGAGAAGTCCAATACCCAGAATGGTAAGCCAATGTAGTCATGGTGAAAAAAGCACTGAACAAGTGGAGGATGTGTGTAGACTTCATCGACCTTAATAAAGCTTGTCCTAAAGACAGTTATCCCCTGCCTTCGATCGACCAGTTAGTCGATGAGAGCGTGGGACATGAACTACTTAGTGTCATGGATGCCTTCTCTGGCTCTAATAAAATTTTTATGTCTAAGCATGATCAAGAGAAGACTTATTTTATTACTGATATGGATACGTACTGTTATAAAATGATGCCCTTCAGACTGAATAATGCTGGAGCCACTTACCAGAGACTTGTAGCCAAGGTTTTCCAGCATCAGATTGGTCGTAATCTTAAAGCTTATGTGGATGGTCTATAGGTGAAATCCAAACAAGCGCCTACCTATATTTTAGATTTGGACGAGACCTTTTCAACCCTAATGCGATATCAAATGAAGCTCAATCTAGCTAAATGTGCCTTCGGAGTACAATCAGGGAAATTTCTTAGATTCATGATAACCCAAAGAGGTATTGAGAACAACACTAAAAAGATTAATGCAATAGAGCGACTCCCTGAGCCGCGTACTTCGAGAGAGATTCAAAGGTTGAATGGAAGGGTTGCAGCTCTAGGTCGATTTTTATCTAAGTCTGCCGAGAGAAGCCTCCCTTTCTTTAAAATTTTGAGAGGAAGCAAAATCTCAATGAGGGTATAGTCTGGACAACAGAATTCAAAACAACATTTCAAAATCTCAAAGCTTACTTAAGTACAAAGTCACTGTTGAGCCAACCTATGAGAGGGGAGACTTTGTTTTTATACATAGTCGTCTCCTCCGAAGAAGTTAGCTTTGTCCTTGTTCGGGAAGAAGAAAATACTCAAAATTTTGTCTATTACGTGAGCCGAATCCTCCGAGTAGGCAAACTCAATTATCCCTCTATAGAGAAAGTTGCCTTTACCCTCATCCTGGTGGCCAGAAGACTCCATCCCTATTTCCAGGCCCACCCTATTATTGTCAGGATGAGCCTACCCTTAAAGAAAACTTTGGGAAGTCCTACAACATCAGGAAGAATGGTTGCTTGGGTGGTAGAGCTTAGCGAACACGATGTCCAATTTGAACCTCGAACAACCATTAAAGCTCAAGCTTTAGCTGATTTCTTGATAGAATCGGCTCACCAAAGTGATGAACCAGAAGTACTTATGCCACCTCCACAACCTTCACCCCCAGAGCAACAGGCGATTCCTCCAACTCGTCATGCTTTGGAGCATGATTCCCCTGAATATGACTTGTGGTGGCTATTACAAGTAGATGGATCCTCTGAAGAAGCTGACAGTGGAGCAATAGTGGTCATACGAAGCCCCGGCGAGTCGATATATGAGCATTCCATTTCCTTCAAATTCTCAACCTCGAACAACAAAGCCGAATATGAAGCTCTACTCACTGGCCTCTGAGCAGCATGAGCTTTGAGAGTTGAACGCCTTTATATTCTAGCCGACTCATAGTTAATGGTCCATCAAATCAATGAGCGTTATGCTGCTAAGGACTCAAGGATGACCCTATATCTTCAAGTCACCAAAGAACTTCTAATAGGCTTCTTGGAATCCAAGATAGTTCAAGTTCCCTGAGCCCTCAATACTTGAGCAGATGCCCTCTCCAAACTAGGATCAATGAATTGGGAATTTGCCCTAGACCTGTCTATACTGACACACTTGAGCACCCTAGTATCTTGAAGCTGTCCAAGATCCTTATGGAGACAGAAGAACCTATACTACCTTGTTGGCTAGATCTCAATATCCTTTATCTTACACGAGGTGTTTTGCCTAAAGGTCGAGTTGAAGCCAAGCGCATATCAAGGAATTATCGCCGCTACCTCATGATTGAAAACCAATTTTATCGAATTTCCTATGTTGGTAGAAGTATAGGACCCTACTTGCGATGTCTAAAACCACCAGAAGCTCTCTATGTGCTTAGATAAATCCACAAAGGTATATACAGGAATCATCTAGGAGCTCAAACCCTAGCGCAAAAAATCATTCGTCAGGGTTATTATTAGCCGACTATCCTAACTGAGTCAATGAAGCTAGTATCTCATTGTCAAAGGTGTCAATGCTTTTCGTCCATTCCTCGAGCAGCCGTGACCAAGTTGACTCCTATTTTGAGCCCTATACCTTTCACACAATGGGGCTCAGATCTGTTAGGACCTCTCCCTATAGCTTCAGGACAGAGGAAATTCCTTATAGGGGTGATTGATTACTTCACTAAATGGATCGAGGCTGAACCCCTAGCTAGGATTAGTGAGAGTAACGTCACAAACTTCATGTGGAAATCCATTGTTTGTTATTTTGGTGTGCCTCGGTCATTCATTACCGATAACGGCACCCAATTTGATAGTAAGGGTTTCCATGATTTTTGTGAAGAATACAGCATTCACCTCAAGTTTGCCTCAGTTGCTCACCCAAAATCAAATGGACTTGCAGAAGCTACCAACAAATGTATTCTTCAAGCATTAAAGAAGAAGGTGGATACTATCCTAGGATGATGGGTGGAGGAATTACTGAGTATCCTATGGTCATACCACCCAACTCATAAGAATTCAACAGGGGAGACTCCCTTTAAACTAGCATATGGGGCTGAAGCAGTTACTCCAGTCAAAGTAGAATGCCGACCATTCGGCTACGACACTTTGATGAAGACATGAACTCGGTAGGACTTCGAGTCAACCTCGACCTCCTGGAAGAAACCAGAGAGAAAGCACTCCAGACTCAGGTCATCGATCAACAACAAATCGTTCGTCCCTACAATAGTAAGATTCGTCCAAGAAGATTCAACGCTTGGGACCTTGTCCTTCGTAAAGCAATCTTCGACAAAGACACCCCGCGAGGCAAATTAACTCCTAATTGGGAAGGTTCCTATAAAGTTTTGGAGGAACTAAGAATGGTTACCTATTGGCTAAAGGCCCCAGATGGAAGAATCCTTCATCATCTATGGAATATCGAACATTTACGGTGGTATTTTCCTTAAACTTCAAAGTTTAACCTTTCTTAAAGTTCTATAGATTTCTTTCGAAGAAATCTTATATTAAATAGCATGTTTAATAAGAAGGCTTTAGTAAAAATTATGCATTCTTGTCATAGCTGAGAAATGCGATATCCAAGCCCTTGGTACCTTATCAGGAATAAACCCAAGGCATAATCCTTTGGCCGACTCTCACAGTCATCTCTCAGCCTTATAGGAAGGAAAGACCTAGTTGACTCTCTTAAGCCTAAGCGTTCAACTTCTGAGTCGAATTCTAAGCTCTTGGTACCTTATCTGGAATAAACCTAAGGCACAACCCTTTAGCCGACTCCCACAGTCATCTTTCGGCCTTAGGGGAAGGAAAGACCTAGTCGACTCTCTCGAGCCTAGGCGTTCGACTTAGGAGTCGAATTCTAAGCCTTTAGTACCTTATAAGGAATAAACCTAAGCCACAACCCTTTGGTCGACTCACACAGTCGTCTCTCGGCCTTAGGGGAAGGAAAGACCTAGTCGACTCTCTCGAGCCTAGGTGTTTGACTTCTGAGTTGAATTCGAAGCTCTTGGTACCTTATTAGGAATAAACTCAAGGCATAACCCTTTAGCCTCTCTTAGCATTAGGGGAAGGAAAGACCTAATCGACTCTCTCGAGCCTTGGCGTTCGACTTCCGAGTCGAATTCTAAGCCCTTGGTACCTTATCAGGAATAAACCAAAGGCATAACCCTTTGGCCGACTCTCGCAGTTGTCTCTCAGCCTTAGGGAAAGGAAAGACCTAGTCGAATCTCTTGAGCCAAGGCGTTCGTCTTCCGAATCGAATTTCAAGCCCTTGGTACCTTATCAGGAATAAATCCAAGGCATAACCCTTTGGCCGACTCCCACAGTCGTCTCTTGACCTTAGGGGAAGGAAAGACCTAGTTGACTCTCTCAAGCCTAGACGTTCGACTTCTGAGTCGAATTCCAAGCCCTTGGTACCTTATTAGGAATAAACCCAAGGCATAACTCTTTGGCCGACTCCCGCAGTCGTCTCTCGGCATTAGGGGAAGGAAAGACTTAGTCGACTCTCTCGAGCCTAGGCTTCGACTTTTGAGTCGAATTCCAAGCCCTTGATACCTTATCAGGAATAAACCTAAGGCACAACTCTTTGGTAGACTCGCATAGTAGTCTCTCAGCCTTAGGGGAAGGAAAGTCCTAGTCAACTCTCTCGAGCCTAGGCACTTGACTCCAAAGTGAATCACATGCTTTTAGAAAGTCTACAAGTATTGATATTGACTGAGTTCTAAGAATTTTAGAATTCTATCTAAATAAAAACATCATAAACTCGAGATAAAATAGATTCTTTCTAAATCAAAATTGGTTATTTACAATCATACTGAAAACACTGATAACAAGTAAAAAAGGGAGGGGGGAAGATGGGGAGAGGGCACAACAAGTTCTCAATTATCACCGCCCGCGGGAGCTTCTTGGGGTGGGACGACAGCCTCTTGGATAGTTGCAGGTTCCTCTTCTTCGCCATCTAGAGATTCATCTTCATTATCTAAGATTAAGTTTAGTCCCCCTCCCTTTGCCTCGAATTTTTTTGAGAAGATCGAGATAGAGGGAGACTAGGGAAGGATAATAACGACAAAGAGGAGGATGTGAGCTAGGAGGTACTAAGGAGGTGAAGTAATCAACCCTAGCTTTACATGCTAAGGCCACCTCGGCTTTCCCTATAGAACCGTGATGCCAATCTTCGGTTATTTTTTCCCTGTATTGTTGTGAGTCAAAATGAGCAAGTTTATCCTTTAAGTCCTTCACCATGGTGAAGGACACTTGGTGACTTGATTGCTCTTTCTCGAGATCACGTCTCACTTGCCCGATTGAGAGATGACTCGATCGAACTTCTTCCTCGGCAGCTATTTTCAGGCCCCTTTCGGATTCTGCTTCCTTAGTTAAAGCGGCCAGCTGATCATCTCGTTCTTTGATCCCTCGCTAAAGATGATTGATCTCCCTCTTTTGATGAGTTTATTCCCCCTTCAGATCTCCAATCATAGACATCTGCTTATCACTCTAAGATTGAAGCCTATCGAGGACTCTGTCTCTAGCATCCACTTCTTGGCGCCAGCGAGCTTCGATGCCATTCAGCTCAGGGTCCAAGGCACTGACCCTCTTCTCAGCCTGCTCCTTGGTCAACTTCTCCTTTGCTATCTCCGATAGCCATCCTTGTGGAGCATCATGCATGTGCTTGAGCCACTCATACAGTTCTTGCTCCACTAGCACGCCTCAGACTAAATGAGCCATGAGAGCTAGATGAAAGCCAAAACTGAGCATCCTCTTTGAGACGCCCTCATCCTTGTGAAGAGAGAATTATTGTACAACCGTGATTGGAGACGAGAGGGATCCCAGAATAGAAGTCTCTTTGTCAAGATATATAGACAGAACGAACTTGTCACCCTCGGAGAGCTCTTTTCTTGGCAAGCAAGGGCCTAGCGGCACTCCTGCTAGCTTCGCCTTGGCTTCCTCCCAATCTTGGAAATCTACTTTCGATATCCAGTGAGGGAAAGGCTAGCCACCCCTTCCCTCTCTTCGATCTCATATTCCCCGATAGTTTCTCTTGCTTAGGGCTCAAGGAAGGGTGCAGTTTCTTCATCCATTTTCCTCATCGGCTCAACCGGCTCCTTGCCTGGTCTATGAGATAATGCCGACTAAGAAACTAGGTCGACAATTTTAGTACCCGTTATAGCATCGATGGGTTTAGTCGATCCTACCACCTCCTCAGCCACCAGAGGAGTAAGGGGATCTTCGGCGATGACCTTATCCCCTTCATTGACTCGAGCGCTCTACTGTTCTTCAAATGGCCTTTGTTTTTTAACAAGGCTAACTCGGGGTGCCTCAGTAACTTGTGTTGTAGCCGGTTGATAGCCGCATCCAGTTGCCAGTCTTTTAATATTTCTCCCCTTTCCTAGTTGGGCAGCCAATTCGCTCATCCGAGACCTCAGCTCGGATGTCTCTTTAGGGTTCAAATATCCCCTCGACCTCTTTTGGGGCCTATTAGCAGACCCCGACTCCTCGCCTTTAGATCTTCCTTCCTGACTTCCAGCAAGAGGGAGTGCCAACATGCTCATCCTAGCTTGACCGTCTTCAGTAGGCAAGACATACGAGTTGTGCGCCACCCGAAGTGACGCCGAATCAAAGAGGTTGCTCCTCTCTCTAGATCCAGTATAGGATTGGTTCTCTAGTTGTCATCTTTCCTCAGCTTCGAGGGGACTGGGTTTCAACACATCTTTATTAATCTCAGGCCACTCCGAGCATGAGAGAGTTTCATCAGCCTCGAGAACCCAAAAGAAATGCCCTTTTGAGTCTCTATTGAACTATGGAGCATCGGAGACAAACTTGAAGCTACTTGTATAATAGAAGAAGAAGTGTGGATCCTTTTTGTTTGACTTAATACCAACCAAGTGACCGAATAAATTCATAGCGGGAAGAACACCTACCCGGAAGCAAATGACTATGAAAGCCATCAGAATCCCTATTGCATTCGGGGCGAGTTGAGAGGGGGAGATCCTCATAGCACCACATGCCTCCTTTACAAATGGATGAAGAGGCAGTCAAAGTCCTTGATCAAGGTGGGCTAAGTATAATAGTGCTCTGTTAGGACCATGGCGATATACTAGGTCATTTTCCTTAGGAACCATCAGCTTGAGATTCCTGGGAATATCATACAGACTGTAGAATTTCTTGAGATTCCTCACAAAGATTTTTGAATGAATGGGATGAAGAAGATTAATACTTTCTTCATTACGACCGACGATAGAGCTTTGAGAAGCTATGGCAAAATCTTTGGTTGAAGAAAGCTTTGAACAAGACAAGAAACGCTGTGAAAATTAGAGCGAATAATGACAGAGTGTTCTTCTTCCTTTCTCGTAAAGCTATTTTATAACTTTCAATCGCCAGGTGAGCTTATCCTGATGGTTGTCACTTTTTGAGATAAACAGAGGAGTTTCAACTCATAACTCTAAGTAATTTAAATTTTGATATTTGAAATGTCGCATCCCTCCTGGGGTCCCACGTCATGTTTTAAAGAATCAAAGCGTCATCATTAAATCTCCGCTAACCGACAAACTATTGCGTCATATCAGATAGCAGTGATCAAATCCTCTCAAAAATATATAATAGAGAGAGAGAAGAATAATCTAGTGAGTCTACATCTCAATCGACCAGACTAGTCGACACCCCCTATGATGGCTTAAAAGGCGGTACTAGTCGGCTCGGAGTAGTTAGTAAATTTTTACAAGTTTACAAAGAAGGCAACTCATTTGACAAAAATTTTGAGGCTTCACAAAATCAGAAGAACAAAAGATTTTTTCATTCATTGATCAAGTATTACAAAGTATTGTTGGCCTTCTTGTTTTGATAATGTTTAACAAACAATTTACTTCTAATGTTGTTTGTCTAGTGTTTGTGTTTTCGTATTTATTCTAGGCAAACAACGAGTTGGAGGATGGATGGAATTGCGCTTCAATGAACATATCCAATGGAGGTTGGTGGAATAGTGGTTGAAGCATATACAATTCAAGTTAAAGATCCAATTATAAGCTTCATCCAAGTTTACCAAGTTGAGCTACAATGAAGATCAAGATCAAGCTTGGGTAATTTAGTTTAGGTGTTATATTATGTGTGTTAAGTACGTTAAGCTCAATATCATATACACACACATTTTATTAGTTTCCTTGTATATATATGTAGTTATATATATATATATACAACACAAGTTTTGGTTTTCATGTTTATAAATAGGAAATTACATATTTCATATTTATTATTGTGATTTGCTTTAACTACTTAGATATGAAACAAATATATTTTCATATACATACTCATATGTTTTATTTTCTATTGTATTTATGAAAATATTATATTCTCAGTTTATAGACTTAACAATATTCATATACATATTTTATTAAGTCTATAAAATCATTTTGTAAAGTTTCAAAACATGGTTTAGCTAAAATATCAAAACTCATATGTTTACACTTTCATGATTTAGACTATTTTATAAAATAATAATATTTCTCATTTAGGAAGTCCTATTAGAAAACCAGTTCTTGTAGCATGTGTATTATCATGTCTATAATCATTTCCTAAAGTTTCATAATTTTTAGAATTTATTTGATATTTTTAAACAGTGTTTTAAAATCAGCAAACTGTTTTCAAACCTGAAAATTTCATATGTCAGATTACGGTCGACCGCCACGGTCGACCGCGCCTTTGTTTTCCCTCAGGATGCAGTAGAAACTTTCGCGATCGACCGTCACGGTCGACCGTCAAGCTAAAAAATTCCCACAGTCGACCGCCACGTCGACCGTCGAACTCTCTGGAAGTTTTCAGAGGTTCTAAAATGCCTCGCGGTCGACCGCAAAAATTTCACGGTCCACCACCGATAGCGCAACGGCTATTTTTGGTACAGAATCGTATTCTTGATTTTTTAGGATTTTTGTTGTTTTGTTTGGGGTTTTGGCTGTTGGTTTCTCTTCCTATATAAACCCCTCAACCCCTCTTCTATCAGTAACCCAATGGAAAGTTTTAAAGAAGTTTAAAAGAGTTTTAACAAGGGTTTTAGTTGGGTTTAAAGTATGTTTGATTTATGAAGATTGTTTTACAAGTGGAGAAGATCATCTACATTGTTTGAGCTTTATTTTAATCCTCCTCTCCATCTTGTTTTTCAGAGAAGATTTCCTAAACTCTATTTCTAGCTATTTACTGTTTTATTCATAATTTCTATATGCTAGAATTATATTGAGTTTAGTTTTGATTTGTTTCTCTTTGCATACACACACACACACAACCATTGAGCTTATTGTATTTACATTCATAGTATAATTGGGTTGTGGGTTGGTGTAACTTAGAGAGTGAGCTTATAATTCGTTCTCATCCATTGTAGAGAATAAACACTTTGTATTGAGCCTATCTTGTGAGGATCACTTTGTAATACACTTGTACACCGAGAGAAGTGTGTGGTGAGAGTCGGGGATCGTCTCAAGAGGAGTGGCGTCGGTTGACCAACCTAGGGAGAGGTGGTATTCGAGCACTTGAGGGAGACACGTCTAGGTCCAACACTTGTGAGGGTGTAGAGTGTGATTACATAGTATTTGTTGTGTGAGAGTTTTCGATAAACTTGTAAACCGAGTGTGTAGAAGTTCCGGCTTCCAAACCGGATTGTGCTAGTGAATTTCTCCCCGGGTGTGGGGAGCGGAGACGTAGGACGGAAGGTCCGAACTCCGTGATCATATTGTGTGTTTGCATTGTTTATTTACACTATCATTCTTATCTTGTTTATGTTTATTTCACCCTTATGTTAGTTTCATATCCTTGCATATATTTCATCATATAACTCTTAGCTAGGATATATCTCTTTGTTCATATTGCATATTCTTGCTGATATCATATTGTATATCTATCTTGTAAGAATAATACTTGAATTAGTTTTAATAAGTTTTAATTGGCATAAAATCGGATTAGATTAGCATAAGACCCTAATCGCCCACAAGTATAAGATCTACAAGACGACTATGAAAGAATTTCTATAAAACCTAGTAAAAATCCATTCCAGCTCCTGGAGTCAGAGGTGGGGAACTTTGAGGAGTAGTCGATGGAGGAGACGATCTACCCTGCTCTTCATCTGAATTATCTTTGGTCTCATCAAGGTCGAATCCTCCTCCTAGCACTTCCAATTCCTCCAGTTCTTCTAAATAGTTGGCGACCATGGAGGGGTATTGAAAGTGATTGGGGATGCTTTTCAAATCAGCTGGGAGCTGAGCCAATAAGTGATCGTATCTGGCCTTACAAGCTAATGCCACCTCTGTTTTCCTAAGCAAACTTTCGCGATAAGTGTCGATAATATCTTAGTGATAAGTATCGAGGATCTCCTGGTAATGCTTGTTGAGAATTTCCTACTGATGGGATTCAGACTTGAGGTATGTGATCTCTTCTCAGAGCTTGGTGATTGTTATATGTTCTTCGTCTAATTGACACTTTGTGTGCTCTGCTACCTTCTTTTCTGATCGAGCCAACACCTCAGCACAATCCATCTCTTGAAGCGCTTCTTGTAACTTCTCTCTAAGATTAGTGACTTCAGAAGTGTTGGAGACGGATCCTTCGACAGATTGTTGTCGACTAATTTTCTCATTGGCCCTTAATAATTCCACCTCACTAAGAAGCTTATGATACTCAGTCCACACATGTTCTACTCGACCATATAACTCATTTTCCAATATGGCTCCTCAAGTAAAGTAGCTGCGGAGAGCATGATGAAGACCGAGGTCGGGCACCTTCTCCAGATACTTCTTATCTTCTGGGAGGAGGAATTGATCAACTGCCCAAGACTAGATTTGGCGAGACCCAAGGACGGTCCCTCGAGCATCAAGGTGACGTTCAACTTCAATGTGGAACTCTGGTGCGGGTTCCATCCTATACTTAACACCAGACAAGGAAAGTTCAATGAGGCATGTTCTTATCTTGTCCCATTCTCTTTCTTCCACGTTAGGGAATTTTTAGGGAAAAGGATATTTCAAACCGACAAAGGGTCCTATCTCTTCATGGGCTGGCTCTTTTCCCCATCGAGTTGACTCCTGATGACTCTGACAATTACTCTTCAACCTGCATCCTTTCCCCAGCTATTTATTCTATAGAGGCCTCGGATGATTCTCTCAAGATCCATCTCTCTCTCGAATCGCCCAAAGGGACGATAGCAGTCTGTTTATCTTCCTCTCTCGTTTGAAGCATTCCTTCAGATTCTCTTTTTCTCCTCTTAAGAGTGAGGGAAGCAGCACTTTCTTTACTGACCGATTGTGTCCCTAAGGAATGAAAATCCTCTCGAAGACGTTTAGCTGGCCTATCAGATGGCTCCCCCTAGGGATCAACTGACATAGCTGTGGGCATCACAATCGCCTCCTTTGATCCACTGATGAGGACCGTAGCCCTATCTATGTCTCGAGAAGCCGCCGACTCATCTGACACCTCAGTCATGCGCAAGACTAATCTATCGAGCAGATTTTCAAAATGGCGAGATCCTGCGAATTCCTTGATTAAGTCGAGTTGGTTTTTATCTTCCGAAGACAGTGTGTTTCTAGCAAGAGTATCCCTCCTTATCTCAGGTCAATTGGTACAGCGAATCTCTAATCATCCCTAACCACCCACACAAATTTTTCCTTCCAATCCTTATGTGAATCTGGAAGATTTACGATCAACTTAAACTTTCCTATCATTTAAAAATAATAATGGGGCTCCTTTTGATTTATCTTTACAGCCACCAAATGAGCAAAGATTTTCAGAGTAGGCCTGATTGCCAACCAATGGCATATTACCGCGAATGCTACAACAATGGCTATGGCGTTCAGTTTCATTTGTGTAGCCTAAGCTCCTAGCGTCTCAAATAGTTATTTTAGAAATGGAGGCAGGGGTAATCTTAAACCGCACTCTAAGTGTCTTAAGTAGGGAGGATGTCGTTCAGGCCCATAGTCAAAAACAGCCTCTGAACTCGTCGGAGTGAGTAGCTCATATCCTATAGGGATGTCAAACTTCTTAGACATCGTCTTGAGACAAGGTTACTTTGGAATGAATGCTTTCCAGAAGATCCTGACGATGAACTGCTTCTAAAGCCATAGAGAAACAGAAGGATAATTGGTAGGAATAATGAGCAAAATGGCAAGAGAGATTGGGGAAGAAGAACAGTCTATTAGAAGGGAATTTGAAAGAGTGATGGCGGTGTATGATGGTTTTATATATAAATATAAAAAACTCCTACTTTACAACTATCAAAGTTCAAGTCGTTGGATTCAATTACCTCTTATGGTTAGGATCTATCCTTGGAATTAAAAATTCTCCCAAAAGACACAGCGCGCCCCCTTTCTTTTACCTCGAAGAACCCGTAATCTTCCAAGAGAGCAGTGTTGCTATAGTTATGATGATGCCCACAATCGTCAGATAATACAGTTCTTTAAATAAGACCATCTCTTCTCCTATTCGTCCTTTGATTATTTTATTTCACTCGGACTCGACTCAAGCCGACTCCAAGCGAAAGGGGCTAACTATTATAGGGTATATCTATTCCACGGATATATGATCTCATAAGTCGACATTTTGACTAGCCAAACAAGCTGACACCCCAGTGGTGACACGAGAAGCGGTGCTAATCGGTACGAGAGATCCTGACCTCCTAGACGAGTCGACACCTCTATATCGATTCAAGAAACAGTTGTTAGCTGGGACGAGATGACATTCCAATCAATCGGGCAATCCGAAACTCTTGTGTCGACACGCAAGACGGTGTCACTCGACACAAGAGTTAGCAACTTGAAGATATGATATTATAAGTCTTACTTCTCGACGAAGCTAAGAGGTTATCCTTGCCTCGAACCTATCAGCATAGGTGTCACTTCTCAATATTGTTTAATCTTTGATGATCATCATTATGTCTCAATCCTCAACAGTCTTGAAGACTCGTCGTACTGCTAGTTACCAATATTACGAAAGTGACCTCCTATCACTCACTAACCAACACGTGTAGAGCAAATGATAACTCAACTTCCAGCTCACCCATCACCACCGTCTTACTGTACACTCATGAAGTGACTAATCTACCCTTTGCATCCCCTATAAATACAGATGCTATTCTCCATAGCTAGAGGTTCGCAATATAAAACCCCCCTTAAAGCACACATTGCATAAAAATAAGAACACACAGTTCTTCTTTAACCCCACTTAAGTTCTTCAACTGACTTGATCATTGGAGGTATCACAGGGGAACTCATCCCCGTCCTCTTACGACTCTTTATGTGTAGATTGCTCGACCATCCTAATTCCAGAATCAGGCATAAAGTCAAAGAAGAAAGTGGCCCCCATTTTATTTTATAAATTCCATGATCTTAATTGGTTGTGTGATATTTAGCATCAACACCTCCAAAGGCTGAAGCCGCGGGCTCCTCTCTCTCAGAGGGTTGAGCAGTCGACCTAACCTTGGGAACGCACGATCTCTTGGGAGACATCATCAAAGATGGATTTTTAGCCAAAACTTACAAGAAAAGTTAGGGTTTTGGAGTGAGATTTCAAACAAAATAGCAAAACAACCCAAGGATCAAGCCAAGAGTTCGGTTTTCATCAAGAATCAAGAATAGCTAAGCCTTGATGAAGGAAGACAAAGGCACGAGATCAAACCTTGATGAAAGTCTTCGAAACCCTAATCCCTTTGATCAAGAATAGTCAAAATTGAGGAGAGGAGAAGGAAAGAGGGTTTAAGAACTCTTTTATAGGTTTTTAGGAAGATTCGAACGCAAGAGAACGACAAACATGGAAAGAAAAAGACCGAAACTCGAAAACTTAAAGCCCCCAGAACCGAGTGTCTCGTCTTCGTGCGAGACAGTCAACATTGTCTCACACAGCGAGACAGTGTAAGCTGCCTCACACGTACAAGACAACTCATACTATCTCGCACGAAGGGTCAAGTCGGCGTGCCTTCGATATGTATTTTCACTACATCCTTGACTTATTTCAAGTACATTCCTACACTCCGATGAGTATATGAGTATAAACTACTTCTCCTTGAACCTCCGATAAGTATATGAGGTTAAACTACTTCCTGACACTCTGATGAGTAAATGAGTATAAACTACTTCTCCATGAACCTCCGACAGGTATATGAGGTTAAACCGCTCCCTGAAACTCCAAGAAGTATATGAGTATAAACTGCTCCTCCACGCTCTAACGCCTTAAGAGCTTAAACTGTGTAGACTCCTGTTACGTATGAGTATAAACTATGTTCACGCCATTGCAAAAGTCAACGTCCGACAATTCTCTAGTAGTTTCACCATATTAGATTCAAAATAATTCTATTCCAAAGTTACTCATGGGAGTTTAATCAAAATTCAGATTCAAGCTTCTGACAAAGGTGATCAATTCAACGTCAGCTCAATGACACGAGCTAATTCAAGTATCAGTACAACAACTTTAGTTCCAGATTTTGACAATGGTCAACGACGTCACGGTATCAGAAGTATTTCAGACTACCTGATAAAATACCGAGGAAGCTAAAAACTAAAGGTGACGTTGTAGTACCAAAACTTTTTCAGACTACCCGATAAAATATTAAGGAGCCTAAAAGCTGAAGAAGTCAAGAGAACTGAAGCCATTTACAGGTCCTTCCGCATGGTTTCCTTGATAAAATACTGAAGAGACTAAAAGCAGGACCTATCTTATCCAAAGTATTTCATACTCCTCGATAAAATACTGAGGAAGCTGAAAACTTTGAAAGGGGTATCTGTAGGCATCAAAAATTACCTATAGGTTCCGAACACAGTTTGAGAGGAAGAGAAGATGAAGAACGAGATCATCTAAGTCAGGGAAGATCATCCGGTGCCTAAAAGAAGCAAAGGAACACACAAAATACCAAATGACGGAGCTCGACACTGTCTCGCAGCCGAGACAGTGTAGGGTGTCTTAGCCCACGAGATAGGAGAGACTGTCTCAAAAATGGTGAGACAGTGTAATGTGTTTTCAATAGTTTTATCAAGTCTCGTGTGATCCACATGGCTCCATAACTGCTTGGGAACATCCATAAATATGGAGAGGACGTTACAAACTGATAATCCTCCCATAATCCCCAAAAATCATGGTATTTAATAGATTGGGCATCGATTACAAACTGCCTAGAACCACTCCCTTTGGTCGAGACAACATACACTGTCTCGTCCAAAGAGATTATCGGTTAGGGTTTGTTTTAACTTCTTATATTCAGTTACGATTTCTAAAGGCTATAAATACCCCCTTAACACCCTTGTGCATGAGGGACTAAAGTTTTGCCAGATCTGAGAAGAGAGACTGACGATCAGAGAGAGAGAACTAAGGTTTTGGCAGATCTGAAAGTGTAGACTTGGCATTTTGGTGAATTTCGGGCAAGAGAGAGAGAGAGTCACGATTTATTTTCAAGAGTTCTCAAGATCCTTCGGTGTTTCCTTGATTTCAAATGTTGATTTGATATTGGGAAGAATACTTATCTTACCTTGCTAAGATATTTACTTCTATTCTTGTTTCTAAAATGAAACATCAACATCAAAGCCTTCTCCGCGATCAACTTGGATCGTTGAATCGGTGGTCCACGGATCAAAGCGTCTCCGGGATAGGCAAAGATCCCATGCAAACAGAGTCTAATATATAGTTTCCGTGTGTGTTTCTAGGAAATATCCCTTTTTGTTTTCTTTGTAAAGAGAAGTTTAACAATTGTAAGGCTCACTCTGTTGTTTTCATTGTAACAATAAACGATTGTAATAGAAGTTGTAATAAAACTTATTCTCAACGCAAACACGGATCTACAGAGATGAGGACTATAGTTAGAGGATGATAGAGTAAGATCAGTCTTGACTACATCCACAAGCTTCTTCATTTTCCTCTTCCATAGCGAGAGTGTCCTGATGTTTTTTTAATTTTCTGAGAACGTCACCATAGGTTCTCCAAAGTATGCCTACATGACTGAATATTTTTTTGAGCATTTTACTTCAGGGGTATTCAACTCGGGTTACCTAAAACCTGAGTATATTCTTCGTAATCTCTTTCTTAAGTTTAATTTATATCCTATGCTGCTCACACCACTTTGATAGTTAGAGATGTCATCCTTCTTTATTGGTTAGCCACGGGTAAGTCTTTTAACCCAGCTTAGATTATCCTTATCTAGATATAATTTGTAGCTACTATAGCTAGGGAGATGGTGGAGAAGAGGAAGAAGCAGAATACGTAGTTAGTTTAACTCTTCCTAATCACCCGTATTTGTAGAGACCAAAGGGTCCCATCTTTGCTTCAAATCAAATAGAGAAGGGAGAGCTGGCTTATGTGATGACACGGTTAGGAAGAGTCTTAGGACAAGAGGCAAGATAGAGCCTTTAGCTGGTTAGCCATCAAGTCCCAACCTATAGGTGATGATGTACCCGACTCTTCTGGAGGTTGTGATGCTCGATGGACACTAGATTCACTAAAAGCGAGGGTCAAGGAGATTCAGAGGGAGATGCAATCACAACACTAATATTATGATGAATCTCTACAATATGTTATGAGAGCTCTTCGTCGATCAGATCCTAATCTTGCGCTACCACCAGTCTACAAGGACTTCATGCAAAAGGCAGCTCATGCACGTGGGTATAAGAAGATGCAGAGAGACGATGACAAGTAGTGACGATGATGATTTGTCTTTATCTTTTCTAGGTCTAGGTTTATTTTTATCTTTCTTTATTTTTAGTTATTTCTTTTAGTTTTATTACGAACTTGTATATTCTGAAGCATGATGAGATACATTGGCATGTACTAACTATCACACTCATTTCATAGTTGTGTAGCTAGTAATGATATGCATGATCATCTGTTCTGTTGGATGTATATATATTATATTTGATAGTTTTCTCTTTTTTTGGTTTTTGTCTAATTTATCTTTTTTTGTACTTTTCATATATCAAAAACAAAATAATTTTTTTGTTTTTTGTTTTCTTAGGAAAAATAAAAAACAAAATAAAAATTTCTTTTTCTTTAAAAATTTGAAATTTGCCTATGTATATGTTCTTACGTAAAATATTCAGATAGGGTTAACTATTGGTATATAGACATGAGTTTTATCATGTTGGTTCACATATGTTTTCACAATCTATCTATATTATATATGCATACAAAGTTTTACATATCTGATTGAAAAACATGATGTTTTATGTTATTCTTCATATTATTTTTCACATCTTAGTATAATCTTATCATGTTTGGTTTTGTGAAAGAAGGAATAAAGGTTTTTATATGTTGTTCACAAAGTATTTTTTGATATATCAAATAGCTTTTGAGCTTAATTTTTATAGCTCAATTTTTATACTTGAATATAGCACCAATATTTCTCTTCATGTACCAAAGTACATATATGCTATAAAACATCAAGCAAAAAAAGTGAATTCATGAAAAAGATGGTCAAAGACAAACACTCTATAAATCCACAGCAAAATTGAATGTAATTATTAAAAGATGGTCAAAGATCCACACCCGTGGATATAAATGTGCAATATCTCAATGATATCTATCCTATGCTAAAGATTTTCTATATTTAGAGGTGGTGTACATCGCCCTCCAAATACTATTATTCTTCCTCTTAATTCCTATATGGTTGAGGTGATAGATCAAGATTTTGGGCCTTTTCTAAAGATTGAGATAATTCAAGTTGTGTATGAAAAGAAAGCTCAAACTGATATATCTAAATTTATTTTATGATCTAATCTAATTATTTTTATTGTTGCTTTTACAAACTTTTCATTGATATTTTTCATAGTTTGTATGTAAATTTTCATATGACTTATCATCAAATTTCATGTGTTTTGAAGTCTATATGTAATTATCGTGCTATTTTCTATAGTTTTTTTTGTGAACCAGTATGTATTTCTCTTCCTTACACATTTGGATAATTTTTATTTGGATTTTAGGTATATTGTGTATCCTAGGTGCGCATTTCTTTTGATAACAACAAAAGGGGGAAATGGGAAATTTAAAAACTTTCTGAGTTTGATTATGAGTTTTTGACAAGTGATTTCAATGTGGCTAGTGGTTTCAAAGTGATAAGTGGTCTTTCTATTTGCTTATTTTTAGAGGGAGTTTTCATGTTAGTTTTTGAACAAAGAATTTCATGCTTCTTTATTTTACGGGGAGTTTCTAGATTACCTGTTCTTTTTCATGTATGCATATTTGTAAGGGGAGCTTACATTGCATATCATACATATCATATATTTATCTTGAAATGAATATATATCTCACTATGTTTTTTTACTTTCCGGACTTCAAATTTCGAGTTATGATATTATCAAAAGGGAGAGACTATTAGAACTTTGTTTGGAAAGAACGTTGTTCATGCAATATCTCTTGTTTAGTCAGTAACAAATCCTCATTTAGTACTAATAAGTATAAGAGATGATATATTTCAGGAATAAATAGGTACAAACAAGTTGTGACTCAAAACAATGCAAAAATCAATATGAATAGTTGATTCAGCCTTTAACCATCGATAGTCATGTGGCAACTATTGATGATTCACAGGTTATCGCTGGAATATACTCAACTATATATATTTTTCAGAAATGAGAAATCAAACCATCAATAAACTATGGTCAACCATCAATCATCGCTTCAACCATGGATGGACTTTAGTAAATAATCTATAAATTCTAGAAACTAGAATTTGTACAATTGATGGATTACAGGAAACCATCGATAATCGGTATCAACCATTGATGATATGGTTTAATCATTGATTGTTTGGACTTGTTTTGGCAGATTTTCATATTTAATATCAGTTGTTTGATCACAAATTTGATCTCCTATTTTAACACTAATTAGAGGACTTTTTTCCAACGCAATCAAGGTCTGTTTAAAGAGGGATTGGAGAAGAGATTAACAACAAGAAAGAGTGAGAATATTTGCATAAGTTTGAGAGATCAAATTCTAAAGCTTGTGAGAGTTTGAGTAAGAATTTGATTCTCTGAGTCTCGTTCAACTTCTTCTCATCGGGCTCAAGATTAATAGATTGTTTCAACAAGGAGGAGTGCCCTTTGTGTTTGACTTCAACATAGTTTTTTCATGGATCTTTAATGTTATCGATTTGAAAGGTGGTTTGTTAAAAGGGCTTAAAAACTTTTTAATTACGCTTTAATTATTTTTAAGGTTGGTCTTGTATTTTAAACATGTGATTTTGACAACGTACTCAAGTTGGGGTAATTGAGGGTTGGCGTACTCAAGGCAGGGTAATTGAGTGTGACTAGCTAAGACTAGGTTTCTTCTGGTCATTATGAGAAGTTGGGTATCTCGACTGGTTTTAGGTAGATTCTAGGGTCATATTTATAAATCTTACTGAATCAACTTATGATTCAGGGATAACTCCTGTCATAGTGAAGAAGGCCCTTCGCGAGAAGAAAGAATGGACATAGGATCTTAATCCAAACTACTATAAGTATCTCATGTGTTTTTGTACTAGTTGCTCTTAGTTTTTTATTTTGTTATTTTTTGCTACATATTCTGTGTCTATCCAAAAAATTTGTAGCAATCCTATTCACCCCACTCTAAGCTTTCATCCCTTTTCCAAGATTTTCTAGGGTTTGTTAGGATTGAAATTAGCATATTCTCATGATTCCAAACCCCAGCGAATCCTAGGAATATACTAATTTCAATTCCAAGTTCGCAAAATCACCACAAATTGATAGTTTAATTCATGAATTCATGTCATTGATCTGAAGCCTCTGTGAATCTTCTAGAAAAACCCTAGCAAATCAAGCAAGAACTAATCAAGATGAATCTTCTAGCAAAATCCTAGTGTTGAAAGAAGTAATAAGAGAGGATATTTTGTTCCCATTCTTGGATGTTATTTATGACATCATAAATGCAAAGAGATTTGTCCCTAACTAATATGTGACTAAACATACACAAAGAAACAACTCTCAACACCCCCTCTCAAGCTGAGCGTATATATTATATGTGGTCAACTTATTATAAATAAAGTGTACACACTCTAATCTGTGAGGAGGCTTCAAAAACTTAACGTAGTCTTGATCTTCTTGTCTTTTATTTGGATGTCTTCAAGTTAGTTGATCCCCTCTAGGGTTCCACCAATCAAATGATCCTCTACAAGAACCACTAAATAAATAATTCTTTTTAGGAATCCATCAACAAACGACCCTATCTAGGATCCACCAAACAAACGATCCTCTTCAAGGATCCATCAATTAAATGAGAATCTACCAAATAAATGATCCTCTTTGGGGATCCATCAACAAACGATCCTCTCTACAATCCACCAAACAAATGATCCTCTCAGGGATCTGATCCTTCTTTTAGGATCCAACAATAAATGATACTTCTTTAAGAATCTAACAAATAAATGGTTATTTCTTAAAGATCCAATAATAAAGGATTTTTCTTTAAGAATCAATCCACCAAATGAACTGAGAGAACGATCTTTTCAAAAATTTCAAAATGAGCCAACCAAACAATTTTTACTGAACCAAATATTGAAGCAAATGAACAGATCTCCTCTGAACCAATATCCAAAATTCAAACCAAACAAACCTATTTTTTGCTATATCAATAACAAGGTATGTCAAATGATAACTTCGTTACTGCTTCGGGTCGGATCTGATCGGAGGTAGAGATGAATATTATTCCTGATGAACAGTGACCGTGTTGGATGAACTACAGTTTGAATAGTGGTCAAAAGTGGTAGCGGCTAGGATTTAGGAGGGGTGGGGACTAGAGTTTTGCTGTGAGTTACATAGATTTCATGTGGTCCTCACCTTAACCCTTGTACAGAGTTAAGGTGGGCCCCCAGATATTCGATAAGGTTATTGGTTTGGATGGATGGTTGGAATTTGATTAAGGTCAGGTGAATGGCTTTGATACCATGTTGAAAGAAGTAATCATAGAGGATATTTAGTTCCCTCTCTTGGATGTTATTTATAATATGATAAATATAAATAGACTTGTCCCTAACCAATGTAAGACTAAACATAAATAAAGAAACACCTCTCAACCCCTAGCAAAGAGAGATTGACTAGAGGAGTTGAGTACCTTGGATGAGGGGATATTGCCAGAAGATGACTGCAAAGAGGTATAAGAAAACCCTAGAATTATTAGGGTTAAGGTTTCTAGAGAAAGAGAGGGATCAAGAGGAGACTATCATGGGTAAGAGGGGGGACCACAATTTGAGAGTCGAAAGACGGAGGGATCGCAAGGTTTCTAGAGAAAGAGAGATCAAGAGGAGACTATTATGGGTAAGAGGGTCGGACCGTGTTTTGAGAGTTGAAAGACGAAAGGATCGCTTGGGAGGAAAATAGAAATGGAATTGGAAATAACTTCCATTTAATTATCATTTCAAATATGAGGTCTATTATAAGTTTAAAGTCTTAGTGAAATTTGATCAATTCCAAATTTTCAAACACTTTAGCATCCAAACATCTAAATTGCTTTTAACTCTTCTAAAGGCTATTTGGTTAAAATTGTGAAAGTTAGAGGATTTTTATAATGCTGTTTGCTTTACCATGGAAAATCGTTGCTATATATGAAAGCCTGTGAACCCCATAATATCCCCTCACATTGGGATTGTGTTTTGACTATTCATCACTATTTTGATTATTTTGTGGTACTAGTCGCCGTGCGAGCACCTTTGATCGTGGAATTATCAAAGGTAGGTTGAGAAGAAAAATAATAGAAAACACAAGAACAATTCAGTTGATGAAGAAAACTATCTTCTCTAGATTTTGAGTATCAAAAGATTACAAATCTCTCTCTCACAATCTTACTAGAATAAAGAACAATCTCTTTATTCTCTTTGAATATAATCCGATTGCCTAGAAACCATAAAACAATCCTATTTATATCCCTAACAACGTGGATGGCAATTTTGTAAATAAACAAGTCCAAACAAACCAGGAAAACGTGTCAAAAAGAGTCCCAGGCAACTCAGGAAACCCGATCCGATCGACCGGCCTGCTTGGTTCGGTCGACCGGCCAGAGAAAGGGTTTTTAACCCTGTCGTCGGAACCACATCCGGTCAATCACCAAGTGCACCGCGGTTGACCGGCCAGAGCATAAGAATCCTCACCTTGTAGTGTGCACGAAACTGGTCGACTAGTGTTGAGCATGCGGTTGACCTGCCAGCGCCTGAACTCCAGTTCCCTGATTTTCCCTGTTTTACTACTTTTGATTTCTTTAGTCGCCACCAACAGCTCTACCCACGTCTCTATTCTCAAGCTACCATAAGAATCATCTATCCTCAAGCTTCCATGAAGATCGCTAAGCTCCCGAAGCAGAGGGAAGATACACCCATATCATGGCTCCCCCTTTAGGAACTTGAAGTCCCATTCAAGTTAAAACTTCAACTAAGGGAACTCGCGAGTCCCTCCTTCCCTATTGAACCACCTGGCTTTGCTAGGAACCTGACCTTGACGTCTGATTAGAAACGACTCCTTCATCCTGCATCTCGTCATAGTCACCTTCTGCTCCAAAATACAACCCTCTTTTAGTGGCTCTTCTTTATCAAACCACAAATCTTCAACGTACGGTAAGATCACTTTGTCATCACCCTCATCGTCCAACAATGGAGGCTCAAACAACTTCAAGTACTCGGTATTAATCACCGAATACTTGCCTAAGTAAGGTGGAAAACCTAGCTTGAAGGCGTTGTCACCGATCTGATCGAGAATCCAAAACGGACCATATCGTATAGGCTTTAACTTTTTCCCTTATCCTTTTAGCCGCTCCTTACTCAACTTCAGCCACACCATGTCACCTTTACCAAAGTTACAAGGAATTCGATGTTGATCATGCTTCGCCTTATACTTATCTTGTGACTTCTTTAATTGAACTTCAACCATAGTGTGAATATGTGCAATCTTCTCCAAAAACCAGTGAGCCCATTTTCTTTCACCCTCTTCCATGCCGTCGGCTGTAACTTCACTAGAAAACACGAGATCGAACAGACTTGGCGGTAAGAATTCGTAGCATGTCTCAAACGGTGACTTTTCCTAAGATTCATGAATAGCCCGATTGAATGCAAACTGAAGATATGATAAGCTCTCATCCCATGTCTTGGGATGCCTAGAATTATACCCCCTCAACATGTGCACCATAGTCCGGTTGACTATCTCTGTTTGTTCGTCTGTTTGTAGATGAAAAGTCATGCTCTTCTTTAATCTAGTGTCCATCAAACTCCATAAAGAATCCTAAAAATGCCCAAGAAATCAGCTATCCCTATCTAAAATAATCGAACTCGGCAACCTAAAGTGCTTCCACACATACTCGAAGAACAACTGTGCTGCACCCGCTCCCGTCATGGTCTTCTTGTAAGGAATCAAGATCACCATCTTGCTGAACCGGTCCACCACAACGTACAAATAGTCATGCCCGTGCTTGGTCATTAGCAACCCTCCTAGAAAATCCATAGAGATGCTCTCCCACGGTCTAGAAGGCACTGGAAATGGTAGGTACAATCCCCGTTTCCTGTTAGAAGGCTTCAAATTGCAACATAGCTTATACCCTCCAACTACTTGGTAACATCCTCTAGCATCTTCGGCCAAAAGGCATGACGCTGTAGATTGAGAAGCGCCTTATGAATCCTAAAATAACCTTGTACACGCGATGTATGTGTCTCTCTAACCCACTGTAACCGATCACCATCCTCTGGAATGCAAAGCGATGTCCCACGATATAACAAATCCTCCTCTCCAAGCTCGTACTCCCCCTTTGACCAGCCTTCACCTGCTCGAACATACTACTGAAGTCTTTACTGGATGTGTACATTTTTACATATTCTAAAGAAACCAAGGGCTGAATACGCGTCATCACCAATAAAGACCTCATTGGCTGTCGAGATAATATATCGGCCAACTTGTTAGTCGCCCCCTTCTTGTACCTAATGATGATATTGAACACCATCAAATAGAACATCCACTTCATGTGTCGTGCCTGCTGTAGCTTCGTCTAGGCATGTAGGAACTTTAATGGCTTGTGATCCGAGTGCATAACCACCTTTTTACCCAACAAATACACCCTCCAATGCTTGATAGCCTGATAAAATGCATAAAACTCCTTGTCGTAGGTAGGGTAGTTCTGAATAGCACCCGTGAACATCTCAGAATGGTACTCCATTGGCTTTCCATCCTGTATCAACACAGTGCCCATAGCATAGCCAGAAGCGTTGGTCTCTACCTCGAAGATCCTCTACAAATTAGGCAACACCAACACCGGTGTCTTCAAAATCTTCCTCTTCAGCAACTGAAAAGCCTCCTCATGCGTCCTCCCCCACTCGAACTGAACCTTCGTCTTCGTAAGGCCAAGTAAAGGTTCTGCATAAGTCAAAAAATATCGAATGAACTTGCATAAATACTAGCAAGCTTCCATGAAGCTTCTCACCTCCGTCACTATCCTAGGTGTCGGCCACTTCTTGATCACCGCCACCTTACCTGGATCTATTCTCTGTTGGCCCTTCCCTACGATTAAGTCGAGATACACCAACTCATCCTTCCTAAATTCGCACATCTTCCCATTGAGATTTAGCTGTCCGTTCTGCAGCACATCAAACATCTTCTCGACATGAACAAGATGCTCCTCCCAGGTCCTGCTGTACACCAAGATATGATCAAGGTAAACTATCACAAAATCCTCTATAAAAGGTTGTAACAAATCATTCATGAGTCTCATAAAGGTCGTCGGAGCGTTGCATAATCCAAACAGCATCACCAACCACTCGAACAGGCCCTGCTTAGTCTTGAACACAGTCTTTCAAGTGTCATCCTCCCGAATCCTCACCTGATGGTAACCAAACTTCAGATCCAACTTCGTGAAAAACCTCGCTCCCTCTAACTGGTCCATAAGATCATCGATCTGAGATAGTGGGTAATGATTCTTGACCGTTATTTTGTTGAGCGCACGGTAATCCACGCACATGCGCCATGCTCCATCCTTCTTGGGCACCAACAACACTGGCGACCCACAAGGTGAACAACTCGGCACTATCACTCCTGTCTCCAGAAGCTTCTGAACCTGCTTCTTTATCTCCTCGGACTCCTGTACATATGTGTGTTTAGGTTAAAAGTTGATTTTTTCATTACTAAACTCATTACAAATTTGATCGTTACAACAAGTCTAAAAAAGTAATAAATTAGTCTTTCTATATGACTCACTTACACAATAAAAAAAAAGATTACAACTCTCTTCAAACAACACACGACAGATATTTATTGTCTGCTATTTGCGTGAGATCTTTTGCCTGTGTCGGGGTTTACCGTGGACCACCGCGGATTAGATCCGATTGATTAGAATAAAAGATTAATGCTCTTGCTTCACAGAGGAAATAATCGCAGAAGTGATAATCTCGACCAAGCGGGATTACGACTCTTCTCAAGAACAAAACCAAGTTTGATCTCAAAGGTATGCTGGAATGGGCCTTAGATCCCTCAAAACGCTCATTCTTTATGCCGGAGTTCGCTAAAATCTGTTAGCCTTTCTCAAATTCGTCAGAACCTCACCCTAGCTCCTTTGAAATTCATGGCTCCCTTCAGATCTGCCTTTATGAGGGTGCTAGAGGTGTATTTATAGATTCTAAATGCCATGTTTATGGATAGGATCGAAAGAACAACCGTTATTATCTGTTTAGGTGGATTTTTAGTTGTGTAACAGCGTTTAAGAATAACCCCACATATTTATGGATGACCCCAAAGAGATCTAGAATCCAATCTTAATAGAAAATATGTCGGGAGCTGACCTGGGCGCGAGTCACTTCGAAATGACTCGGAATTTTCGAGTCACTTTGAGGTGACTCGGATTTTCCAAGATAGTTTATACTATCTTTGATATTTTAGCTTTAATTCTCTCATCCAACTTCAGAATGAAGTGATTCAAGATGCGTTAGAAAGCTGACGAAGATAGCTACAACTTTTTTATTTTGAGATTTTCGGATTCAAATCTCATCATGGTCAAAATTTTACTTCTTCGTGCGGGTCACTCTAGAGCCCTCCTGGTTGTATTTGCTTCGTCGTTTCACACGTTTTGATATTTCACGTGCGTTCCTTCACTTATTTTTATAGAATCGTATGATCCTCTTTGACGTGGATAATCCTCTCTGACTTGAATAATAATGTTCATCGCCTTCTCTCTATTTTGAACTACGTGCGAGAACCTATAAGCAATTTTGATGCCTGCAATGTGCGGTATAGACCTATATTCGACAAAGAACTCTCACCTGTCAGTATAATTTCATGCTCCACACTCTATCGTGGTAGTAGTCCCATGATCTCTAAAAACAAGTCCACATACTTAGCCTTTAACCTGTCAAGATCTCCCTTCTGAAGCTTGCTCAAGGTGATCAAGCATATCATACTCAGATGTTCCTCATAAGGCCTAATGAATAACAATACAAACTTCTTGCTTGCATTAACTAGCCTCTTCGCCTGAGTCACTGTCACCAAGCTAGTCTCCTGTGGAAGAGATGCTGAATGAAATATAAACTGCTTGTCATTCTTAGTTAACGTATACTTCTGGGCCTACCTGTCGTAGACTGCATGCGTACCTATCCCACAAATAGAGATTGCCTAGTATAACCTAGCAAACATCCAACAGAAGGGAGTCGCATGTGACCTCGTCAATATACGACTCGTGGAGTGTAAATCTAAAAGTACATTGGTTGATCACACTCAATCTCACCTCCTTCTGAATCCACCCTAAAGGATAGGGCTTCAAATGTTTTACCGTCTTTAATCCTAGCTTCTAAACAAAGGCCTTAGATATCAAATTCTTCTAGCTCCCGGGATCAATGATGGCATCATCCAAGCTGGTCTTCACCTACAACTTAAGAACAAAGAGCTACTCCCTAGGGTCTTCGTCTTCATTCGTGATCTGCTTTCCTACCATAAGGTTAAGACTGTTGTTGGCTCTGTCATCCCGAAAACTTCCTTCGGACTCTGTGCTATCACATATGTCTTTTTCTCCTCCTTCTTCTTCAACCCCTTCAGCTTCAGATGAGGATACTTCTCCCAGCACCGATCAACCACATGCCATGTCTGCTTGCAGTGATTACAAGTCAATCCTGCCTTTCCTGGATCACCCTTCTTCTTATCTTTTTTAGGTTAAGAGCCACTAGACTTGCCTCCAGGTTGCTTGGAATCTCCCTTCGTCTCATTGCTCTTCTTCTGTTTGCCCTCAATGGCAATAGCTTTCACACTCGCTTCTGCAATGGACTTGATTGTGAACAGCTTCATCTCCTTCCGAATGTATTCATTCAATCCCACCATATACTTCATAAAAAACGAGTATTCCTCCGTCGCTATGTTGAGGACCATCGCTTGTTGCTGGAACTTCGTATATTCTTGAACGGTCTGATTGAATCTTTGGCATAAGCTGTACCACTTGTACCAACTTTCCTTAAGGAATCCCACTGGGTAGAATTGCTTCCTCAGTAGCTCCTTCAACTTATTCCACGACACTGCCTTCTTCTCCTATTTGCAATAGGATTTTCACCACGTCAACGCGTTCCCTAAAAGCTTCAATGTCGCAAAAATGATCTTCTCTTTCGACTAGTAGCCATAAAGAGTAAAATAGGTCTCCATACGCTCAATCCAATCATCAAGCCTTTCGACATTCACACTTCCATCATAAATAGGTATCTCTACTCTGAAATCAATCTTCATTTGGTAAGGACTGTTACCCTCTTGATGTGGAGTAGTCTTGACGGTCTTGATCTCGTCAGAATCTGAATCTTCACTCTCTCCATCGGACTCTATATGTTTCTTCTTGGGCTTCGAAGAAGATTCTCCCTTTTTGTTCCCCTCATGGATGAGATCGACGAGTTGTGTGAGAGTCGACCCGATTGTTTCAATCTGTTTCTCCAACGCATCAAGCCTTGTTGAATTGTCACTTTCTGTCATCATCTTCTTCCTTAATTTCTGGATTTCTTCCAAGGAAATAAGAATCTTGCCTAACTTCTTGTACTACGATCGAGTAAGGACCATACCCATTCACAGGATTTGATCACTTTGATACCAACTTCTTCATGCGAGCACCTTTAATCGTGGAATTATCAAAGGTGGGTTGAGAATAAAAACAATAAAAAACACAAGAACAATTCAGTTGACGAAGGAAAATATATTCTCTAGATTACGAGTATTAAAAGATTGCAAATCTCTCTCACAATCTCACTAGAATAAAGAACAATCTCTCTATTCTCTTTGAATACAATCTAATTGCCTAGAAACCCTAAAACAATCCTATTTATATCTCTAACAACGTGGATGGCAATCTTGTAAATAAACAAGTCCAAAAAAATCAGGAAAACACATCAAAAATAGTCCTAGACAACTCAAGAAACTGATCTGGTCGACCAGCCTGCTTGGTTTGGTCGACTGGCCAGAGAAAGGGTTTTTAACCCTGTCGTCGGAACCACATCCGGTCGACCGCCAAGTGCGTCGCGGTCGACCGGCCAGAGTGCACGAATCCTTATCCTGTAGTGTGCACGAAACCGATCAACCGGTGCTGAGCATACGATCGACCGGCCAGCGCCTGAACTCCAGTTCCCTGATTTTCCCTGTTTTACTACTTTTGACTTCTTTTTCCGCCACCAACGGCTCCATCCACTTTTCTATTTTCAAGCTACCATGAGAATCATCTATCCTCAAGCTTCTATGAAGATCGGTAAGCTCCCGAAGCAGAGGGAAGATACACCCGTATCATTTTGGGTGACACTTCATTAATTTATATAGACAACCAAATAGAGGAAATTTTAAAATTTTAATTTTGAACCCCACCTACGTTTAACATCTTTCTACCATTTTCTTGTAAAAAGTCACAACCAAACATTTATTGTATGTTGTATTTTTTTTAACGAAATGGACTTGAAAGTTAGCTAGCAGTGAGATTCATCTGTATCGGTATATTTAGTATCATGGATTTCACAAAATTTATCTTGTGATAGTGTGTTCTGTAAAATGAGTTATCAGTTTATAATAAATTTTTGCATATATGTTTTTTGGAAAATGAATTTAAGGTGTCACTTCATTTTTTTAAATCTAACAAAGATAGATTATGCTAGTTTTATCTTGCTAATCATATTGGAGCATATGTTCTTCATCAATACTATTTCTTACTATCCTCTTTACTTTCTTTTCAGACTTCAGTATGCAGAGTATCCGGTAGTCGGATTTAAATTTGGCCCATTTCTTTCGTGTTACAAGTGCCAAATGCCCAAGTCGGTCCCTAACTAACTGTCGTCTGTCCCTCAATATTTAGATAGTAGGTTTCTAAAAATATTTTAGCTATCAAATCTTCATTTTAGCTATCAAATCTTTAGGCTCCTTTTGAAAAATTGCACAAAATTGGGTTAGAGTTAGTTCTAGCCTAATTTTGAGTTAAATTGGTTATATATATATTTTTTTGATGGAAATACAAGGGTTATACCCTGTTCATTAAAAATAAGAGTAAAATTTGTTTACAAAAGAGGATACGAACTGTATCCTTGAAAACTTGGTAGATAGAAAAAGTAATTTCTCTTAACCAGTGATGTATAACCTTCTTTTCCCATACATCCGTGAAGATGAAGAGAGGGTCTTACCGTCATTCACCGTTGACACGGATATAAGGAAGAACCAAAGCCGGCCATACATATAGTAAAAAGAAGTTAAGCTTTCTATAAACCAAGAAAAAAAACACAAAACAGTCCACAAAAGATTATATATACATGTATCAAAAAAAAAACTAGCAGCACCTAATTTCCACTGCACTTTGAAATTGGCTTTTCCTTCAAAATCCCTGCTAACTTGATAGCATTCTTCTTCCTTTTAGATCCTGCCCAATCATATAAAGCAGAAATTGCTGAATTAATGATAGATTGAACAGTGAAAGGTGTCTATTCAAAAATATATTTATTTCTTGAAGTCCATATACACCAACAAACTGAAGATAAAATAGACCGCCATAAAAGCCCATCTTGATTGTGTAGAGATTCAATTGATAGAATAAGT
This sequence comes from Asparagus kiusianus, assembly GCA_022839385.1. Classification (NCBI taxonomy): domain Eukaryota; kingdom Viridiplantae; phylum Streptophyta; class Magnoliopsida; order Asparagales; family Asparagaceae; genus Asparagus; species Asparagus kiusianus. The sequence continues at coordinate 3,640 of BQKN01015787.1, read as the reverse complement.
TCTTCTATTGATTTCGGCCAAATGAAAGGAAGATAGTAATCAGAGAAATGCTTCCAGATTTTTATCGTAATTTGGCATGAAAAAAAGATATGATCTCTAGTTTCCAAATGCATACCACATACGATACAATAATGATCGCCTTGCCATCCTTTTTTTATGAGAATATCTTTGGTGTGTAAACGATTCATGGATAAGAGCCATGTGAAGATTTGAATCTTGCTCGGAAGAACAGTATTCCAAACAACCTTGAAAAAAGCAGATAGAATTCCTCTAGAGTTTAAAAACTCATAAAAAGATTTAACAGAGAAAGATCCGCTTGATGTTAGAGACCATTTAGGAATGTCCACTTTATTAATAACTCTATGTAAACCAATTTGATTCAATAGATCAAGTTTTGCATTATGGGTAACAGATGTAATGCTTCTTTTCAAAAGTGGATGCCAATGCCAAATATTATTGTGAAAATTTCCTTGACTTCGAATAGAGACATTGGTAAACATGGCTAAACTGTATAAAGAGGGATAAAGACTTGATAAAGTGTTATTACCAGTCCATTTGTCCTCCCAAAACCTGATTAGATTTCCAGAGCCAAGAGACCAAGATAAATGATATAAAAAAGCTTCCTTATTGGAGGTAATGTCATTCCAGACTAAGGAATTATATGTGCTACATTTCGCTAAATGTAGGGAAGAAATTTTTCTTACATAGAGCTGATGAATGAAGCCTCCTATAAAAGATTCTCTGTCAAAACTTTTCCACAACCACTTTGCTAGAAGAGAGATATTAAATATTTTTAGGTCTTTCACTCCCAATCCTCCCTCAATTTTACTCAAACATACTTTCTTCCAGTTGACTAAACAGCTAAAAGGCTTTGATTTAGCTTTCCCAGTCCAGAGAAATTTTTTTTCTGATTGAATCAATCTCCCTGATCAACCATTTTGGTATTTTGTAGAAAGACATAAAGTACAAGGGAATTGATGAAAGAACTGAGTTAATCAAGACCAGTCTACCACCAGTAGATAAACAGTTACTCTTCCAAGAAGCTAATTTTCTATGAAATTATCCAACAAAGGTTGCCAGGCTGATTTAGATAATTTTCCATTCTTCAAAGGTAAACCTAGATATTTGATAGGGAGTTTATCTTGTCTGCAATTAAGTGCAGAAGCTAGGGTAGCACCTCTGTTCTGCATTCTACCAAATTAAATAATGGATGATTTAGAGTAATTAATCCCCAGGCCTGATATATCCTCAAAGATGTATAAAATGGCTTTAAGATGAGATATATCTTTGTAAGAGGTCTTGACAAAAAGTAAAGTGTCATCCGCAAATTGAAGGCTTCTAATATGTTTGAGAGGTTCCTTAATGTGCAGACTAGATAATAAACCATCATCCACATTGCACATAATCATTCTACTCAAAACATCCACTGCTATGTTGAATAACAAAGGAGATAGGGGATCTCCTTGTTTGAGACCTCTTTTGCATAAGAAGGATCGTGATGGATGACCATTAACAAGAACTGCACATTTTGAAGAAGATATACTATAATAAATCCAAGAGCACCACTTATCTCCAAAACCCTTAACCTTGAGTAGATTAATAAGAAAATTCTAACTGATAGAATCAAAAGCTTTAACAAAGTCAATTTTAACCATGGCCACTTCCTGTTTTCTCTTAGAACAATGATTAATCATCTCATTTGCAACAAACATAGAATCTAGAGTTGACTTGCCTTCTTGAAAAGCTGACTGAGTAGGAGCTATTAAATCTTTCATATGAGGAGCTAATCTGTTGGCTAAGATCTTCGTGAAGATTTTGAAAATACAGTTGATCAAACTGATTGGCCTGTAGTCTTTAACAGTGGAACATCCATTTGTTTTAGGAATAAGAGTGATAAGAACATTATTCACTCTATGAAGAGATGTAGGATTATGACCAAAAAAGTTCATCAGGGCAACAAGATCATATTTAATAACATTCTAGAAAAATTGATAAAAGAGCATAGAGAAACCATCAGGCCCTAGAGTTTTGTTAGAGTTCATACTAAAAACAGCATGTTTCACTTCAGATTCAGAAAAAGATTCCTCAATAGGTGAAAGATTAAGATTTTGAACAGGATATAAATGATCCCAATTGACATTCATGTTGCCGTTATTAACTAGACCGAAAAGATTGAGATAATAATCATAGAAAGCCTTATTTATATCTCCAATATCATTAATTTCAGAGCCCAGGTGATTGATAGATACTATGTGGTTTGATCTTTTGTGGATAGAGGCTATTTTATGGAAAAAAGAAGTATTGACATCACCTACTTTTAACCATTGTAAACGAGATCTCTGAAACCAGTATGTTTCTTCCTCTTGAATGATTGAAGAGTAAGTTGATTGTAAGGTTTTTCTCTCATTCATCTCTAATGAGGTTAAAGGTCTCTGCTTTTCATTTAAGTCAAGTAAATTGGTTATATTTTAATCCTGAGAAGAGGTGGATCAAAACAGAACCAATTGAATCGCTCTTATTTGGCCAAGAGAGAATTGGGTTAGCTTTGATCTAGGTTTTTTTTTTCAAAATAAAGTTTTTTCTCTAGATTAGACCATGTGCGAAACTGATACAATTGTTAGAGATTGCCAAATGGACCTTATTTTTGAAATTGGGTCCCATGATTGCAAGAATATCTTCGAGTGGCTCCTTTTCATTACTTGAGCTGTTTATGACATTAACAAAGCATTTGGTTTAATTGTTATTACTCTTTAGTTGGGAAGTCAATTGGACCCAATTTACTAAGGCTAATTTGGTATTACTAGAGCTTGTAATAAATTAATTATAAAAATAGCTTGTAGAAGTAATTTATAAATATAAATAGCTATTTGATAATAAAATATCAAAAATTACTTAAAAAGCAAGTTAAGGTATTTGATAGAATTGTGCTTAACGATCATTGTTAAAAGATTAAATGTATATATGATATATAAACTGAAAAAAGTAGAAGATACTTTTAAAAACATCCTAAGATTACTTCTAAAAACGCCCCTTAAAAAAGAAGAACCAGTTTCAACAAACATATTAAAAAAAATTTCACCAAATAACATTATTAGTTGCTTCTTAAAATCATTAGATTAAGAGTTTTGTCAACAGACACGCAAAAAACTAATATTTGAAGTTGGGTTATATTAAATCCAATTAAGCAGTCAATAAAATAAGATTACTGTAGTTATGATATCTGATTGAGCCGCGTAGACCAACCTGCTAATTCACATTATTAGAAAATGAAAATGACTATTCTAACTTTAGGATCCACGTTGTGCGTGGTACATGATTTCTTGATTCATCTTCTGTATCATCGAGTATCTTTTCAATTTGTGAGAATTGTTCACTCCTCACTTTCAAAAACGAGTTTTTCCCCCCTACATTGGTTCTCCATATATTTCATATTTTGAATTAGTTCCCCAATTTTTAATATTTTAAATTTTGCCCCCTAAAAAATTTTTAATTGTTTTGAAATTAATCCCCCCATATCTTTATATTTTGAAATTATTCCCTCTAATCGTTTAAGTGTTTTGAATTTAATCCCTCTAGTTAGCTCAAGGTTGAAAATTTTGAGGGACTAATTTCAAAATACTTAAACAGATTTGAGAAATTA